>DWLR01001034.1:0-20369 GCA_018246295.1 Papilio alexanor hazarajatica
GGTTGCTCTCAGATGTAAATCAATATTAGACACAAAAGTATTTATTATCAGATTATAAAAAAAACAGTTATCCTACAATGATGGCGTTTCACATTAAAAAGTAATAGTAAAACAAAATTAAAAAAAGGAAATTTTCTATTAGCTCATTCCTGGATTTTCAGTAGCGACTGACGTTCGAATAGATGTTTTCGTTGGCAGCCCTAGCTATAACATTCAGATAGCAAAACATATCAACACCGTGCGCATGTGTAAGTGGATACAAAATAACGTTTTCATACGTAAATGAATTGGTATCTATGTGTTTACAGATACGGCGTCCGTTGCCCTCGCGGCAACTCGGTGACATTGACGAAACACAAACAAACCGATAACCGCACTCATAAATAAATAAGTAGGTATGTGACACATATACTATCACAAAAATTAAATGAGAATAATTGATTTATTGTGCAGTTTTACCTGTCGGTGCGGCGAGCGAAGGCAATGACATTTGCAGTGCAAGTATTTGTGATCAACTAAGAGTCAAGGTCCATATATGACTTTAACGTGAACTCTCGAAGCTGAAGGCATTTTGTTTTGTATTATTGTGTAACAAGATATCATCTAAATATGTTAACAACATAATTCGCACAAAATAACCCCAACGAGTCTTGATGTGCCTTTACGCTAGCAAACCGCCTTAGCTTCGCTCGGGTGAAATATGTAATATCCTTACTATGTTTAAAGTAAATAGTTTGAAACAAATGTCGTATATATGTATATAAGGTACTAAAAAGTTACTGATTTTAAACAAAGATATATTTGGAGGCCCAGCTACTTTATTATGTTTATCATCTTAGCTCTATTCAGAGCATCGGTCATGGTGTACTCATAACATCACATGATTAATATTTCTACAACGTGGTGTAATAAATTGACATGATACACCGCCGCAGACGCACTTGCATCATAATGTATTTGATCAATGCCGAAGTGACAGTCTATCCACTACCTAATTGAAAACTAGGCGATTTTTATTCACAGTAGAACTTTGTTGAACTCGAAAAGCTATTCTTCTAAAACGTACCAAAATATATAGTGACGTAATCGCAAAGTTTAGTGAACGCGCGAGCGCACGTTGCGCGCCAACAATCTAACTTAAACATGTTCTAGAATCAAGGTCTGCGCGAGCTCTTACAAGGTCACCAGTAGTGGGAAATCGTCGACCGCCCATAATATTATTCCTATCGGAAGTCTCGACAGAACGTTAACACATGTGCATGCTAACTTAAAATTATTTCTGTTAACGTTGACCGAAGGTCGAATGTAATTTTCAATAAAATAATTTGGGCGTTAACATCATATTTTATCACCCATGACATTAAGTGATGGCGAATCTCGATGTCTCTTTCTGGAAGGTTCGTTTTGTTTTGCGTCTCACGTTGCGTTACGTCATTTTGAGACCGAAAGGACATCGATGGCAACAATATTCTCATCTTTAACGAGGGTGCCAAAAAAAAAACATATCGGAATGTTGTTTGTACGTAGGTATCGATGTATTGACTAAGTAATTTTTTGCTTCAAATCGGGCTGTGAGACATTCAATAAGCGAGCTCGTCTTATTTTAAATTATAGGAATATCGATTACTGTCATCACCTACGTCCTATTTGTACTAAAAATATAATATACGTTTTGGTTTTATTTCAAAGTTTTTTTTTACAGTTTTCGTGTTGTGTTTTTTCTTAAATTAAGATGATATGCAGTCGAAGAAATTCGTATGGAAAAAACTGATTACCTCCTGATTGAATAAAATATCATAACCACATTTAAAATCAATTTAAAAATTTGACTCGAAAAGACACAAAAGCTAAGTATTTAAAACATTGCCATGTATTAAAATACTAAAAATCCTAAAACACACATACGAACTTTTCCTATACGTATTATGTGCACTAATTGATTAATAGAAAATATTTTAAGGAACTCTTAAGTAATTTCTGTGAAAAAATCAATACAAAAGAAATAATTCAGTAAATCGAGTCATGGGAGGTGAGTACGGTTCTTTGTTAAGGAGGGAGAATAATTAATGTGTGGAACTATGATCGTGGCGTTGCGATAAAGGATTTTTTATTTCTCACTGCAGCGCGTCACGATCGTCAAGGTATGCCGTAGGTGGTACGGAATATTAATTGCTCAGAAGTACATTTACTATGTTGTTTTAATTTTCCAATCATAAACGACCTTTATTGTTTAGTATCCATTAATGAAATCTGTCAGGAAAATCAGTATTTTTAGATTTCTTCGAGAATTTGTATCGTATCGACAAATAGAAACGGATGCCGAGTGAAATCCTTGTTAACATCGCACCACCCAATACAAAAGTGTTACTTGATGTATATAATTTATATACATACATATGTGGTTTTTCTTTCTTTCTTAAATAGAAGTATTGGTAGTAACCTGAAACATTCCCTGAATTCAAAGATATTCGCTATTATTGCTTATATACGAATATGTATTGAATAAATAAGCCTTACCTAAATTTTAATTTTATATATTGACACATTTTATTATTAATCCTTTCATCGTGTTTAAAACATCGAATCTAATTATCCTATTTCACTTATTTTAATTTCTATTTTACTTCTATGTATGTAGACATAATATGTCTATACGGCTTAAAATCGTTTTCAACATTGCCTTAATTTTAAACAAAATAAAAAAGTCGTAAAAACATTTAAATATCTGTAATTGGCAAATGGGACAAGTCGTAGGTATTGTGAATCTCTGTAACTAGGTTTCTCTAAATTAATAGACCTGACAGAACAATCATTTGCACTCTGACCTGGCTATTAAGGTATTAATATTCTGTCTGCATTCGATTTTTGAGGCAATAAAACATTAGGCAAGCTCTTTTGACAGATTATCGGTGTTGCAAGATTTAAAATGTTTAAAGCATTTGTACTAACTGTGATTGATACGCAATGGTTGTTAACAGGTATAATTTGATTGTAATATTTTGAGTGATCATCACGCAGTGTTGTAACACTGAAACAATGGCCTAAATAAAAAAAGCATATTCATAACTGCGGTAATCACTTATATTATGACTTTGCCCCCTTCAACCATGAAACATCTAGGCAAAAAAAAATTGCCTATTTATTATTATTTATTAATTTTGTATGGATATGTATTACAGTGACATAAAATAAACATGTCCAAATCAAATATTTGAAAAAGAAACTAACAATGGATGTTTTCTGTTTACTTATAACGTCTTATTTGTAAAGTCGCAAACACGTGTTCCATATTTAAAGAGTACCATCACATTGTTCGTTTATGATTAAAGTCCATTAAAATGGATTTCTTCACTCTCGCCTCCACACAGCCGGTTATCAGGGTCCCACTTTTCACGTAATTCTTCCAACAAAATGGTCGAAACAAAATCGAAACGCCAATACACCAGCAGTACTTTTAGCTCGTCACGAACGGAAAGTGCTGATCGTAAATGCAACATACATATTTTTGTACGCGATGACGAACCTGAATAATGAATTTATATCGTTATAAAATTTTACAGAATAGACGTGTAGTTAGAATTTGAAGTGTTATAAATTCAATGATTTAAGAAACGGTCTCAAAGATCTCCTTTTGATTATTTATATTAAAACATTGCTCAGATTGTTAAAAAATATGCCACAAAAAATTATTTCTTCACTCACAAACGCACAATATCAACATTTATTTACGTTTTGTTTTATACAGTACTCAGTACAGTATAATCTTTAAAAAAATTATGAAACCACATACGGTACAGAGATATTAAAGTATATATTTTCCATTTGAATAATGACGTCTTTCTTACGCAAGTTTTAACAACGAATTTCCTATACAGACTGATCCAAGTTTAAACAAAAAAAAACATATAAGTACCTAATAATAAATTACATGATAATTAAACAAAAAAACTAAGCTAATCATAAATTACATGATAATTAAACGTCTGTAAAGATATATTTACATATACATCTGAGTGTTTGTCTGTACTGCCACTTATTGCTTGCAAAAGGAACTACCGCGAATTCTCAGAATAGAGCCTTGAAGAAGAAGTATTAAGTTTCGAGTTTGATCCCTTTCCCTTCCATCATCTCGTTGTTGTTGCTAGGGTAACGGAGTTCAATCATTTATTATTATTATAGATTGTTCTAACGCATAAGCATTGCCCTCTTCGACCGTACAAAGTTGTAGAGAAATTAAATTGTTGAGAATTTTCGATATTTTGTTAAATTCAATTATTTAAATATAGAGAAATGACAATAAACACTCTGTAGTGGTAATTCCTCAATAATGACGTACAGACGTTATTACAAGGAATCCTTTTGTAACACTTGTAGATATGATCTTATAAAGAATTAAATAAATAAACTATACGACTGAAACAATAAAGTCGAACATGTTGAACTAAATATGCCCACCATTTATATTTGACGCAAGATCACTTTTAATATTCGTACCTGCCTCTCTCGAGTAGGTACCGTTCGTCTCTTATCTTATTAAGTTCGCATTCAGTAAGTTAACCGTTATTTCCCACCTCGGATTAATAACGCGTCTCAAAGGTCAAGCGTTTTTTTTATCGAAACAATCCGTCATTACACCCGTTCATGGAAAACGATGATAACACGCCTATAATTAAGATAAGAGTGTACGTAATATAAAAATTAGGACATCGACTGAATTTCCTATATTAATCATAACTGGTGTGATATACATCTTTGTTCATTTTACACGATAAACGGCAGAAAATAATTATTAATTTAAAATCTTACAAGCCCTACTGGCTGTATCCATATGACACTCCATCACAATGGAAAACTATGAATATGCATACTACACACATACATATACATACATGTCTAAATGAATTACCCTCTTACCAATCAGGCAAATACGATATCAATAGTATTTTGACGATGACGATTTTTGATGGCTTCGTTCAATTTTCTCCTACTTCCATTATATCGTGTGCACTTCATAAGTATTTTGTGTATTCTCAGAAGTAAAAAATAAACCTACAAATATTGCATAAATCATTCTTAATTTAAATAACGTTAATTTGGACAAGAATTAAAATTGAGTTCGAATAAACAGCATCGTACATAAACTACGAATTTAAATTATTATAAAGAAAAAAATTGTTGTTCTGAGACAATCGTAGATGATAGAGATATGCCACCACGGAATTTTTCTTAGCATTTTTGCAGTATGTAATTGGAATAATGACATTTTCAAGTTGCTAATAAATATATGTACCTTATATCACGAGAGTATATATTGCATTGCAATATAAAAAAAAGATGCAACATAAACCTAGCATAGCTTTTTTGGTTTAAGCCGCATTAATCCGGTTCATATGAAAGGAACAGGAAAAATATAAATTAAATACGCCAAACCACTAAGCAGACCGGTTGTAAATCGTAAAGTTTAAAGTGTCGCACATAAATAACATTTTGTAAATGCCGGCAACGTTGTAGAAAATCTGACATATCAATTTTATGTCCATCGCTAAGCCGATTACAGGGTCGGTGGTTTTACTTTTAACCTATCCATGGTACAAAAGTAATTTTATATCAATCTTTTGGTACTGTTGCTACGCTGGTGGTAGTCTAGTATTTGACCTAGTTTTTGTGGAAGAAGATGGCAAACGAGCAGGCAAGTCACCTGATGTTAAATGACCGCTACTCATAGGCATCTGCAAAAAGCTAATGAACTGCAGAAACATTAAACAGAAAGAAAGATTGCCTAATCCTATCCGTACCCTTCTTCATCAAATCCACTGCCCTTCCCTTATATATTAAAGATGGGATGGGTAAGAGGAAAAGGTTGATAATAATTATCACAGAACCTTATTCTGCCACAAGCACACACTGCTCTGGCTTAGGATTAGGTGCCTTAAAGAGCTGTTAAAATTAATTTTTATAATAATAGAGCATTTTATTGGTAGGGCGTTTCATACATCATGCAAGAAATCTTGCTCTGGCATACTTTAATTCTGTATCATTGGAGAAGTACTCGTATTTTAAATTAGGCTATCGAAGCATCTGCAAAATTGAGCGTGTTTTTTGTCTTCTTCAATCTTTTTAGAATGTGATTTTATGATCAATAAATTGATAATTCCTTAAACTATTACTGCCAAGCGCCATTTTAAATACACCATTTTAAACTATCTTAAATGAAGTTCAA
Source organism: Papilio alexanor hazarajatica (assembly GCA_018246295.1). Classification (NCBI taxonomy): domain Eukaryota; kingdom Metazoa; phylum Arthropoda; class Insecta; order Lepidoptera; family Papilionidae; genus Papilio; species Papilio alexanor. Next base: position 6,221 of record DWLR01001034.1, read on the forward strand.
CAGGAAGTGTCAGTGAAAACAGCATCAAAGCCTATTTGCTTGTTCTCGACGCGTGTTGACGGCGAGCAAGATTGATTTTGTTTTTTTGTATACAAGGAAGCAGAGTTTGTTGATTTTATTTCTTTAGAGTATAACAATCTTTCATTTTGTACAGTACAAAAACAATATTTGTAGTGAATACGGATGGAAATCTAATACTTCATGGTCAAATGATACACTGGCCTTGAGCGCGAAGAGATATGCGTACGTGGCTTATGTTAGCATCCTCTGTGCTGGCACCTGATCAAACACGCGAGGAGATAAGCGGCACACTTGATGTGGGACTTGACAGATAACGACGCCTTCCTGGCTCTTAGGCCTAACACTTGAAAACGACGCCTCCCCGAGACTCGAGTTCTCTGCCGTTCGTATACATCGTGAGACGAACGTTTTTAAAGTGAGCATAAATATAGGAACAGTCACCATACAAGGCGCGCTGTTTAATTGTAAAGCGCACGAGACGTCGACTGAAAGAGCCTTGGATCCACAAAGGAGCGAGGACTACAGTAAAAATCAAAACATTGAAGCGTCTCGCGTTTCATATGCAAATAGCCGAGTGATACATGAATGTGATACACACTAACTGAAGGTTGTCTTTTCGATATTACAAAATTCCTCGAACGAATCGAGTGCAGGAGACTAAATTAATTTTTTGCTACAATTTTTTTTCTAATAAGTTGTCTCAAGATCTTTAAAAACACAATTAATGTTATAAAAATAGAATGATTTTATTTTTATGCAAACATTTCTACTTGTGTCAATTATTTAATTACCAAAAAAATCAGTACTTTTAAAACTCTTTTACCACTTCAGTCTATGGTCGTTCACTGCTGGACATAGGCGTCCCCCATTGATCGCATCATTGGGGGGAAATGTGGGGAAATGTGCCATAATCGCCACGCTTGACAGGCGGGTTGGCGATCGCAGTATGTTCCACTGTACTAAGAAAAGGACGGTGCTGCGCGTCCTCCGGTGGTCTTTCCATCCAGACACAAGACAAACAGACATGTTCATGCACACAAATGTTTGTTCTGGGTGATCACGACGTGAAAGGCAAGTATCTTATCATTGCGCCAACCGGTCGTCTTTTAAACTCTTTAATTTTTTAATTAACCGGTATTTAGAAAGAGATAGGTATAATGATCTGCCAAGCACCGATCGTAGTGTAACTAGGCATAATTATATGCAATAATTAACATGTAGAAATAGGATATATGTTCTTCAGATATGTGACTACAGTTTTCCTGGATGATATTCCTAACTTCAGCGGGTGATTAGATAAATTAACGACCAATCACGAAGTACGTAGCGGTTAATAAATGTGATTCCAATAGTTATTAAAAACGATATACCGATCAATGTTCACTTTAAATATGCCGAAGAGCACGACATCCGATGTTGTAATAATTCGGGATCAATTTACTATTTCACGGTTTAAATAGGGGAGAACGTGTGAAGACTTACAATGAGTTTTATACTCTGTGACGAACCGAAGAGTCTTTATTTAAATCGAATCTAAAACCGTTCCTCCCTCTCTCTTATTCGTTGCGAGTGCGAGTTGAATTGATGTGCCATTATATGCAAGGCGGGCCGACTGGCCATGGTCAAAATTTCAATAGCCCAAAGCGATCAAGCCACACGGCACGTGTAACTTTTTGTGCAAAACTCCTTGGAATTCTTTAATGCCACGTCGGAAAAGGTTCTGGGTTGAATATCTTATTATGCAACATTTTAATACGTTTCGGACCATTGTATTGTTTTTTCGATGTAAACTCGATTAGATGTTTAGAACTCGTGGCGTCATCTTGGCAAAAACATTGCGTGACGTTTATGTTGCTTTACATATTTCTCAATAGAAGTTATATTAAGGTATCTTTAACAAGGGTAAAGTGAGGTTTGTATGTGAACAGGATGTTGTCATTAGAATAAAGACTGTTATTCTTTAGTTATTTGGTAAGAAATTGTAAAGAAAAGAATAGGTGTCCTACATAAAGAGTTGTTGATAAAGTAACACTGACAATTTTCACGCCAGTAACCCAGAGGGATAGACAGAGATTACAAATTTCCACTTGGCGCGATCTTGGCACACCTCTGTCGCTTTTTCTACATTCATATATCTACTGTTGAAAACACTAGCATTATGTAAAAACATTTGCATAGATAACATTAGTAATATAATGAACACGTGTGAGAGATGAAGAGATGAAAGATCACTACCTATTGGGTATCTAGTGGTAAGAAAGTATAATAATATTCAATAAGAAAAGGACATTTAACTGATCATTATTTAGAAAAGAGAGTGTTTGCAGCAATGAATAGGTGCTCGGTAAATATTCGACGCGGTGTCTTGGCGGCGAAGAGGGCGGGCGCGGCGGCAACTTTCTACGTGACCTCGAAATGCTGCATTCACTTTCCTCACGACTCGGCCTGACACCGGTTGCGCAACCGATCGCGACCGACATATCGCCGCGACGGAAGCGCGTCACTGTCGCACCCACATGTCCCGAGACATCATTTTTCTCTTACTAAATGGGAGAGATCTAGACGAGCGAAACGTTAACTTGATGATAAGTTATCTGTCTGACTAATACAGTGGCACCAACGAAATTTTTGTAACTGATAGCCTGTGTTTACCTTGAAGGGGCATATAATTTAGCCGGACTTGAGGTGGTCAAACGCAAAATATCCTTTCAAATACATAAATACCTCTTTCTTAATTAGCTTAGGCTGACCCTATAGAATCCTAAAAGATCTCGTTAGCTGTATAATCCCCTAGAATACGATTCTATGAATGGTATCGCAATAATATTTTCTTGGTGATACAAACAACGCAGTAGATATTAACAGGTACCAAAACACAATCCATTCAGAACTGAAATTACTTTTCTTAAATTAACATTTAAATCGCAAAACTATTCCCCTCCAAAACAAACACTCGTAGCATCCGGAACTTAAACTGCGCATTGCATAATACGTAGGAAAGAAAACTGCGTCGCACCATACAAAATTACACAGAGGGTTTGTTGTTATGAAGTAGGTTCGCAATTTTTTCGAAGGACAGATAAAAACACCAGGTGGCGAGCCTCTCGCGTTCAAGGTCAGCGCTTCCTAGAGCTGCATTTAGGTTTCTTTTTATTCGTTGCATGTCTCTTCGCTGTGGCCGGATCGCGTGCGGCCAAACCTGTTCCTGTTCAAGCTTGATTCGTATGCCGCTGGCGCGCCCATTACACTTTTAAAGTTTTTATTCCCTCTTAATGGTATTTCTCACAGACAAATATAAACTATAATACACTAACTACATTGCTTGTGTACCTAAGACTTTAAAAATACCACTGAATACATTACTGGATGCTTGCTATTGTGCACTCTGCAAAAATATATAATAAACTGATTTTGTTGTAACATTCCCACATACAATGAATTTTTTAGCTTTTGTACAGTTGACTTTTGATTTTCTTCGCCCGGATGTGTTGTAATGACACAACAAGAAATTTTAAGGAAAGCAAGAACTTTTTACAAGAATATATTGAGGATAATGTGAGCGGTGATACTATTACAGTCTATGTGGTTTATTATAACTTCAGCTAGCCGTATTAATTCGTGAAGCTATTTAGATCAATTATTTATTAATAGAAAAAGAAAAAAAAATCAAATTTATCATAGCGATCAATATTGTAATGTCATAATTATTTTCAGAGTTTTTAATCATGAAAAGAATGGCGCGGACGTCGATCCTAAGCCGGAGAAACTGGAAACAGGCGAGGAGCAAAACAACGGACCGGCCTGCGAATTCGGCTCATTCTTAGAAGCCTCCCACAAGTGCAAAGCGCGTCAGCAGGAAGTGGGGACGGACTAAGTTTATGTAACTTAATCACCTGCCACTCGAGGCCGGCCGGCGTTTGGACAAGCACCAAGGCCACGCCAGACTGCGGCTGCGAACCCACTGCGCACACGTTTATATGTACTATCTACAGCTCTATAGCAGGATGTTGCATAAGCTTTGTTGTTTTGTTATCCTCCTTGCAGACCGCGTCGCATTTTAGATTAGTTTTTTTTTGAGAACGCCAAGACGTATTCCTCTCGGCATCGCTCACATCGCACGCGATTTCGAACACTACGTCGCCGGCGTAGGAATAATTTTGTGAACTCACTCGCCCAGATGTCGGTGTAACGAAGGATAAAATATACATTTAAAATTCTGTTGCGATACTTCAACTTGCGAGTTTAAATTGAACTTCTCGCTAACGTCGTTCTTTTACGTTTTTGGGGAGCGTTCTCCTTTAAAGTGTGAAGTGCATCATTCTTAATACTAAAACTTCTTGTTCGTGATATTCCGGAGATATTGAAATTTTCACCTCTTTTGAAAGTATGCGGTGAGTTAGTGCAGACGAAAGATTTTAAAGTAAAAAAATGGTCAAGGTCTAGACTGATATAGCGCGAACACACAAGAAGCGATTATAGTAAGAAATTAAGTTAACGTGTATTTTAGATTTATATGTTACTTATCTAAAAGAAAATTCTAATCATAACATAATGTCATTTGATAGACACGGTACGCATTCCCAAAATGCACCGGTCGTGCGTCGTAAAAAATGTTCACCCGGGGATTTCCAATGCGTAGAATTTTGTGGGCGATCCCAAAAGGGCACACGTCCCCTGCCACGGCGCCATTCGTCGCAGGGACGTGGGCTATCTTTAAATCAATACATATTGTAGTAGCCTGGATAGGGATATACAGAATGGATATCAGAAACCCGAATAGACGATCCTCCCTGAATTTAATCGTTATGCTATTGACAATAATAATTGAAAACGCAATGAAATTTGTAGGTAGCTGCTGACTCAAATTTTATTTATTCCAAAACAAAAAGTAAATATGAATTCAGCAAAATAATTGCAAAGACAAAATGTGACAATTTTTAATGTGTTCCACCGAACTCCAATCACAAGCCAGAATATAAAAATGTTTAAACACAATTTTTTAAAATGGACGATAAAACTTAAGTTCCTCTTCGATTCAATTGCGTAAATATAAATGTTTTTCGTAACTTTCTTCAGAAAAAAATGCTAGATTTTTTTTAATACTAATTTAAATGCCACCTACTAATATTAATTTTAATCACAAAGATGCATGCACTGTAAGAGTAACAAGGGTTACAAGTAATTTAATAATTGAAATGCCTGGAAGGAAACTGTATGTGTGAATGTTACACATTGTAATTTACTTTAACCATAACGATAAATTCCCATTCATTATCAAACGCATAAAAAGACAAAGGGGATTGCATGATTCTATTCAAGGCGCAATGGTATACTTGTTACGGAGTTGTAAAAAACATCGAGAGCATCCGCACGAAAGTGGGGGTTGCAACGGCTTAGCAGGTGCTGAATACCAAGTAAACAGGAAAAAGGTTAAAGGTTATTATAGAACCTGCATGCACCATGATCCAGACATTTTATATATCGCCTGGTATGTCTTCTTGTTATGAAAATCTTGTTGAAATGTTGTGTTGTCATTTAATATCTTAAAAAACCGTATTTACTCCCAAACATAGAGAATGGGATACTGTAATAATTTATACATATTTTTCGTCAACTTATTTAATGTTTTGCGCAAAAAGCGGCGTACAAAGAGAAAATTCGCGTATATACACTTCAGTGTAGAAAATAATTAATTTTAATTAATTTGGGTACGAACTAAATGCGTGCAGGCGTGAGGTGTACAAATCTAAATAAATTTATCTGCGCGTTTCCTACGCGCAGATAAATTTATATTTAAAGTATTTGCCTGTCATTCTACATGTAGAAATCATAACAAGTTTTGAAGTTACAAGTGTTGGTAGAATAATTGTTATTTTACACATCAGACTGTGGTTATTAGATAAGTAGTATTTAATTTAAAAATATAAAAAGTACCTGTAGTCAGTGTAGGTTGATTCCTTGTTAAGATCGCTATTCACCCCAATTTAATATAAAATATTTGGCTTTAAAATTACACTCGTATATTTGAGAGGTTTGAAGCAAAAATTCATCTTCATTTATCGCATCAAGGGTGTCGTCGTTTTGCAGCGGTTTCTTTTTGCATTGCATTTTTAATGACGACAGCCATCATGTGACTCAGAAATAAATTAATGTCCTCATAATTCTAGCTTAGCGAGAACCCGTAGAACAATTTACAGAAATTGTAAAATAATAGCTACATACGATTATTGTTAGAATACTCAGAACCTCTGAAGAAGCATATAAACATAAGCTTTTTTTTTGTGGTAAAACGATTAATCCTTTGTCTATTTTATTTATAATATGTTTCTGTAGACTTTCATTAAGATAGTTATTAATAGCTTTAAAAATAATAACAATATTTTTTCTTGTAATTATTTGAAACGTTATGAACCTCTTCTACTCGTGACGTTTATGATAATAGCTACAGTTTTCCGTCGAGTGTCCTTAAATAGCGGTTATTTATGTTTACCATGATTTTACTGAGTGTAGTTGTTAAAAAGCAAGTCGTCCTGAGCGCTTTACGTCGGCATCTACAAGTATAATGCGCCCGCGCTGCCTTGCCGTGATATTTACAAAAGATATGCATTATTTATATCACACGTAGACAATATTTTTTCACTATTCTTCTTAACTTGTGAGTCAAGTATCGTGAATAATGTAGCGCTGATACATTATGTTTCTCGAAGTGTTCATCTATAATACTACAACAGCTGCATGACCATAAATATTCTTTATACTACGTATTTATCTTTTAAACGTTACCAAGTAAACTTAATGCGCTTAGTGCGCTAGGAAATGTTTCTTGGCAATAGTCATACGGTACGTATTTGGAGCTACGACTTCTGGCGCTTATATTCTTCCGACTCTTTTAATTCTAACAATCTCAATCACAAAATTTAAATTCTGCAATCTCTTTCCAATTGATGGCTTAAATTAATATAATATTTACGGGCTGAACGTCTGAACTTGGCCTAACATTGCGAGAACTCTAATTTTTTTTTACATAAAATTATTATGTTTTATCAAAAGTACTTTACTTGGAATCGTAACCTTTGAGATGTTTTTAGCAAGTACTTTAGTTTGTTTTGTTCAAGCTCGAGTAGCATTTGTTATTGTTCTTACTTACCTACCATAACGCCTGTCCAATTAAATATCTCGCAATTTACGAAATACAATTTTTTATAGTTTCAACTCTACTGATTGTAAAAAATAGCATGACTCATAATATAAAGGAAATGACAATTGTGAGAAATATATGAATACTAGCTGTGTCCCGTGGTTTCACCTGCCTCTACGTAGCATGAAGTTAAACAGACTATAACCTTCTCTAATAAGTGGACTGTCAATATTGAAAAAGTTCGATATTTTATCTTCCACACATCAATTTATGTAAATCATTTAACGAATATGCATAAAGTATGTAACATTCACAACATAATATCGGGGCATTTATTCAGCACGTTCGGCACGAGGGTAACAAAAAGCACGGGTCTCGGATCGCGAAAGTTGCCAACATACACAGCATTGCCGGGTGAACGACCGGGATTCAACTTGACACATTTTCGGTCGGCCCAATTGTGCGGGCCTCGGGACACGGAACACGGGACACGGGAGCGGCGACCTGTCGACTTGTCTTGCGCAACGGGAAGCCGGTTGTGCCAATCACCTTGGGACCCCAGGACACCATTGATAACGGCACAAACTGAACATCTTCGAATTAGTCTATTACGTAATATTACATCACAGAGTTAACAGATATATAAGGATAGATAAGCTATCCTTTAATGATAGTGTTGAATAGAAAGTAGCTCTATGATATCCAGTTTAATATTAAAATCACCTCAATTTCATTGAAACTAAACGAAAAATTTCAAATTCATTTTTTGAGATGACATGATACACAAATTACATGGCAGAATAAAAAGATGTGAGTTAATGATTATGAACAAGGTTTTGGTATAGTGGTTTTGCTTGTATGCAATCTTCATTTTTTCGTGTCATTTAAGAAACTACTAAAAGCAGAAGAAAATGCAAATTGTTAAGCAGTAAACGTCAATGCAAAGTAATCACAGTATTAACATTGTTAACCAACATTTTACAACTCGCGTAGAATTTGAAGCTATGATTACTATGAGTCCCGATAGCGTTTTGTAAAGGAAAAGAATACACACAGTATCCCTTTTTGTCGATCCGCTTGCGTCACGAAGGGATGACATGAAAAAATGCAGGTAGGGGCCCGAGCATCGACCCCGGGGTTTTTGACTGTGACGTCATCCGACAACAATGACTCGATGCGATTTGGAAATAAATAACGAATGCAGCACTACCTTGGATTAATCAACTAGGAAATATTTAATTATCTAATAGATTATTTCTATATTTCGATGTGACAACCTGATGGAATATTGACTAATGGACGTGGTAACATAATTATATTAATTTAAAAAATTAAATATTGAGAACTCTGTATAAACGTTAGCACAAATTAGAACTTAGACAAAAAAAACATAATTGACTGACGCTTCGTAATGTTCATCTTCCGAGAAGTATAAGATTTTTTATCTCCCCTGTGTGTGACTTTTCAATTTGCAGTGCAGGGAGTCGTTGACCTCTTCCCAGCTGTTTCACTATTGTGGTGTCTCAGACAAGCGCAGTGCTGGGATCATTCCGGTGCAGGCGATCCGTAACGAAACAGCCGTGGATAATGACGTCATTTTCTATATAGCCGACTGCTCTAATCATACCAAAGGAATGGATTATATTGTAATATTCATAGTAAATATACTCATATAACTGATATGAAACTAAAACGTTACCTTTCTTAAGTACCAATAAATCAAAGATGTATATTTAATGTGTCGTTTTATTACGCTACCAAAGATGATAAAATAAGTGTCGCGTAGTTTACCATACGATTTGAAACTGGTCAGTCAGTCTATGGATTGTAACATATGAATTTAGGAGAGGCTTTAATGCATCTTGATGTATTATAGTGAATACGAAGCGTAGGTCACGAGGAAGCATAAATTTAGATGTGCCGATACTTTAGTCCGACAAACCTACAACAGCTGTGGCCGACGCGCTCAGCGCTCACATGCCCGCACCCCTGCAGCACACACACGCGCGCGCCCCGACATAAACACGTAGACGTAACGTAAACACGCGCAGGTTTATGTATACCAGATGCCCCTATAGAGAGAGACGTTGTTAAAGCTGTGTGCGCGAGAAAAAGAGGGAACGATAAGGGAGTCGAGGCTCGGTTTGACAACGTGCAGAGAACTCTAATTAAATGTAGTTGAAGGACAAGAAATAAAAGGATGTAAGCGACATTGTAGTTGCAGATCGAGCGTCTCTTAAGTTGAGAAACAAAACACCGGCTCGTTAGTTACACAGCTGGTAATAGTAGTCGTGCGAGTGCACACACAGCGTTTTAGAAGCGATCGCCTTAAATAGCAAATAAACGTTTCATAGAAGCGAGCTAATAGAAAAGTAAACAGACGCATGCCACGGCAGCGAGGCCGTTGTTAATTAACATACAGATAGTTTAATAGAAGGCAGGAAACATCCAGCGAGGGGAGTACGCAATGAAGCGGTAAAAATAGACGCGGGGGCGAAAGCGACGCGCGGGAATCGATCCCACAAACAATGTGGCGATGCACCGCGCCGGACTAATCAATAATGGATGTCAAAAGAGTCCCCCTGTGTCTGCGACGTAGTAAACTTTAGCCCCAATACACGTCGCTATATTCGTTTCGACCTTCACGTTTCCTTCAAATTCAGTCCAGTTCCTTCAAGTGTTTTCGTACCTCATATTATAACAACAACTACAACATTTCCAATATGCTTCAAAGTGGTTTTAACTCTTCTTATAGGATTATTAAAATCTAAAAACGTAACATAGGTTTGAAATGCAAATAGCCTAATGATTTTGAGCACAGTTTTCGAAAAATCCGGTTTTTGAATTATCTGAGATAATGTTGTCGTGACCCATTGTATATTAATTAATAACAATTTTTAATTAATACCAGGTGTATTTTTAAAAATTATTATTAATTAATACAAGCTTAAACTTAGTTGCAATGGCTAAAAAGAATATTATTAAATTTAAATTTACACATTTTAAACATGAAAATTAAGAAAGTCAATTTTAGAACTGGTTTTTATTTGTCATAGTTCACTTATTTTGTAAATTACCACGTTTTCAAGTATATCTCCACAACATTTAATCTAGTACAAAATAGCAATTATAGAGAAGTCTTGATTGACTGAATTAGTGCAAAAAATGTTTGAGTACTTCCTGTTTAAACCAGCCTTAAATCGTCAATTATATTTAAGTATTTAGTATTAGTTCCGCACTGCTTGCGCAATTATTATAAAATTGCTAATTTATATTCAAATGTGACTGGGTTATAGAAAAAATTGCAGGAAATTGCGAAGAAAATTGGTGAGATTTTATGAAGTGATATCAAATTCAAGGTTAAAATATTTAGCCTTGATAAAGAGCGTCGCATATTTAAGGGCGCAATTCGATCGGGAGCGGCAGTGAGGAACAACGCGGAAGTGCATGCACTCGGCGGCCGGCGGGACGCGCAGCTGACTGGCGTCCCAGTTATTTTGGTTTGCCAATCCGCAAGTACGACGCCAGTGCGGTAGGTCAGGCACAGGCACTCGATGCAAGCCCTAAGTGCCGAGGGAGCGAATATAGGTCATCAAGGGAGCGCGACCATTGTACATGTCCGTGCGGCGGAAAGCAATTTTAGCGTTTTCGAACGTACTTTGTTGTGGCGTAGAAAGTTCGGTGAACACGAGGTTTATCAGCGATGCGAAAATAAGTTTCGCTTGGGGCAGGTCGGCGAGGTTATTGCCCTTTGCGATATCATATTTGTCGCTTACCGCTTTATCTGTCTAGCAAATAAATCAGGGTAATTGCGTTTTACTGAATAGCTTATTAAAACACTCGAATTACATAATATGCAACATTTTAAAACATTGTAATTGGATTGCAAAAATAATTAATTTTCTCGTAATAAATGGTTTTAACCTGTGGGAACCCAGCGGGAGATCAACGGCGAGGCCCATAAGGACATCAGTGAAGCAAAAGGAATCGAGACATTTTAAACTCTTCCAATATTATCGGATCCCCATTATCCTTTCAATTTTCATTTAATTATGGGATTTAATAAATGAGTGTATGGGTCAGGAGGTCTTCTTACGTTGGCATTTAATATTTATTAACGCCTTACGCATTGCTTTAAATGTTTGTGGGTAAACGACGTTCGCTGTAACTCGCCGGGTGGTCCCTAAACCGATGTTAATCAGTTTTCGACAAATAAAAAATATAGAACATTTCACCATTTCGTGCGATTGCCGAGAAAAGGATTAGTGTCATTTATTTACGTGAGTGTACTTTCTCTTTGCGTCAGCTAGTCGCGCCGGCGTAGGTATGTACGAACCCTTTGTTATCGCAGCGGTGCTAATGGCCGGCACAAAGGCGCTCGGACGCGCCGCCCTTCAGCTGAGACCTTGGCTAGATTTAGACACGGTACGACGACTCCGCGGCTCTGAGGCATGTCTCGCTTTATGTATGCGTAACTGTTATTGGAATCTATTGCGAAATGCTTATCGATTTTCATATTTTATGTACATATATCATCGTCAACAATTAGTCCATCGACGGCCACTCGATCTCGAATCGAAGACTTATCTAAAGTCTTCCCTAAATATCGCCACAAAGATCCTTCGTTCAATGCACTCCACAACCTTGACCGGATCGTTTTGTGGGAGGCTTATCTACGTTGAGAAATTCACGTCGTGGCCGCCATTTCTGAACCTTTTTGAGCCTGTATCGATTTGTTTTGCGTGCACTGTACACTGCCAAAGGTTTACTCTCTAAACTCTGATTAGTGAGGGATTAATGATATTTGGCGTACATACACTGTGTATATTTCTGAGTAAAGTAAATACGCATAGGTCGATGTTCTTGAATGGCTATGTCATAAGGTCAACGACCGGGAAGGGACCTTGGCCGATTTTAAACGCAGGTTCGACGATCGGAGTTTGAATCACTTGTGGGTTTTATAACTTTCCCGAGTCAGCGATAAAGTTTATGTTTCGGCTTGTTTCCTTATGATCCGGTCGATTTATAAATACCCGCGCATCGGCCAGATGCTAGGATAAACGCTTTTGTGAAGTACGAATGGAAATACATCTGAATACTGTTCCAAAATGTCTATGGTTTTAATCAGATTTTTTTAGAACTTCACAGACAAATTTCACAAAGAGATTGTTAGTTATATTTATATTAATCTGTACAACGAGTTTCTTGTACACTCATATTTTGCATTCGTCTGTGTATCAGAGATCTCAGTTGTAACGGATGAATGGATTTCGAAAAGGTTTCATATTTCAAGGCTGCGAACACAAAGTATTATTTAAATCTTCTTTCAATCAGATCGATTCAATCGCTTTGGTTTTGGTTTCGAATACACATTACACTGCCTTCAAAGCTGTTAACACTCTTTTAACATAAATGGAATCATCTTTGGTTACCTTACAACGAAGAAAAATTTGTCTGTAACAGATTAACTTTGACACTAAACCAATTTTAATATTTTTTTCACTATGATAAATTCACATAAGTCAGTAAAGTAGCCTTAATTAAAATAATTTCCGTTTTACAACATAAAACATTATTTTGATGTGATTAGTAGTATTGTGGAAGATGTAGACGATATAGTATCTAATAGGAAATATTGACGTAAGCAAACTTTACATTGCACATCGTAAATAGCATTAGTAAAGCCATAAATTATGCAGTAATCGCACGAAAGCTTACAAAGCCGAAAAAACAGATTTTGTTAACGCAAAAAGTTATTTCTTCGTGCGGCATTCACACAATGTGCAGCCGAAATTTGACAGGAAGACTAACTCCACTGCCGGTAGACCTTGGCCGAATTTAAACCCCGGGGTCAACGGACTAGCCACCGGGTCGCTTTCTCCGCCGACGCATGCGCGGCGTCAAACCTTAATGTCTTTAGTATTGCTTAGTACCTAATCATACACTGTAGGAAGATTAGCAATATTTCAATTGTTGACAAGTAGCAACAAGTAACAGTTAATTAAAAAAAACACAATGAACCCAACTGTTGACAAATATGACGCTATGACAACCTGACAAATATTTGACGGACTGACTAAAACTGTAATTAAGTATGACATGTGACAAGTATCATATGAATTGAAAGTTCCACTAATCAGAGTAAAATGTTTCTCCGAATCCCCACCACCGCAACCCAAATTCCTTGCTGTTAATAAATCGTGTTTGCAATGTCCGCTTCAATTCATTTTCATTGCAGTTTATAAGACAGCCTTTTCTTAAATTAAGCTCTATAAATTAAATATTTGCATACAAATGTAAGGACAAGAAGTTCACGCCTTTTGTATACAATAGAGGAAGATAAAAAATCTGCATTTTACCAATCATCCCAAATGTATCAGGGATGAGATCACCGGTATACAAGGAGCATTAATTTTAGCTAACAATTTCTTTGAACTACAAAAATATAAAATACTCATGGGCATAAATTTACTGTCAAAGCAATTTGATAAGCATCAAATGAAGTATCATTGATACATTTTAGTTAAAAATCTGTTAATACGGTGACGGATAAGGTGTTGCAGATTCTTACTATTAAGGCCTAAAGGCATTATCCCGATTATGATATTATATATTATGAAATTATCCCGAGACATTTCAACAAAACTAAACATTCCCGCTACTATTACCGCTTTATCAAACTTACAGATAATTTAGTGTAAACACGTTCACATATCGCAGGGTAACACGATATTTGTCGAAGCAATTCGCTGGAGGCAAACATTGGGCACTTGTGTCGTCTCGAGATAGTTCGCGAGTGTTTGTACACTTCAACCTAAGGTCCCATTCACAATACCGTCTCACGCGACCTATGCTGCGTATATCAATCACCCTTTATAAATCAATAAACAACACCACTCTAACCATAGCGGCATCGTCAGAGGGAGAGACAATATAAATGAAGCTATATTCTACTTAATTTTAACCACCATTGTAGTCGGTATAACTTTA
>DWLR01001035.1:0-20367 GCA_018246295.1 Papilio alexanor hazarajatica
AGAAGAGTGCGAATCGAAAACTGACTTTATTTCTATATTACGGTTAGAAATTTAAATTTAATCGTCCATTAAAAAAATTGTTTGATTTTGCTTTTGTAAAATTTGTATTAATAATTTAATAATAAATTAATAATTTGTATTAATAAATTAATAATTTAAATGATTTGTAAAACATACGTTTTTCCTTATTTTAATACGGTTAGAAATTAAGATCGTCCATTAATTTTTTTTTTTATTTGTGGTATTGTGGAATTTGTGGTATTGTGGAATTTGTTCTTTTACGCTTTTGACGGACAAGTATGTGAATCGAAAACCGACTTTATTTATTAGACATTAAGATCGATTCGATCAAATCATATTCTCATATTCAAATTGTCGTAGTCGAGCGAGAGGTGAGTGTGATTGACATATTTATGTGCATATGAATGCCAGCACCGGCAACAAAAATCGGCTTAAGAATTACGATCGGCTTTTTTAAAAAATATAATTTTTGACTTTTAAATAAAATAAGTGAGAGCGTGATTCAACAACCGCGTGGTGAGTGCATATATGCTCGACCTAAAATCGACCGTAAACGTTGAACGATAAGACAATGTTTCGTATTTTTGGGTGTATCGAGGTTTTGAATTTAATACAGGTTTTGCATTTCATTTGACTGCATCTGATATGATATTGTTTGCAACGATTTATAATATACATGGTGCTTGCGTTTTCAAATTATATGTACGGTTACGGTGGATAATGTTTGAATTTCGTAAGTAGTCGTGTATATATATATACCTAAATTATTAAGTGTATTTTTTAAATGATTATAAACATTATATAATTGATATATTTGTATTTTTTTTTGCTCGTCCGCCGCAAATCAAATCGATACTCTTAAATACTTCTAGGAACTAGTATTTGGAACGCGTATTTACAAATACTCATATTCAAAATACTAAGTACGCGATTTGCCTAGTATATCCCATCTCTAGTGATCACTAACATCACCGCACCGCACTACGAGCCGCCGCACCACATCACGGCTGGGTAAGTTGCCAGCTTATGGCTAGTGATGTCACCACTCAACGTCATCTCGAACGCTATTATATGTACGTTCTCTATTATCCGCTTGTTATTTTGTTTTAACAAAAATATACTTCCCAACTCACATCGATTGGACTTAGTAGTTTAGTAGTCTTGCGTTTATCATGCTCAGACGCAGCGAGTGAACATTGTTTTCCATAACACATACTTTACATATGTTGTCATATATAAAAACATAGAAACAAATATATCGCGCAAGTTGTTTTTATTTAGCTAATCAAAAGGCAGTGAACTTAAGTGATAATTATGATTTGAATACATTTGCGTTAGATTGCAACGGAATTATAAAGGTGAATTCACGTGGGCCGAGTGGCACCAAGGATATTGCCTTATCCGTCGCAGGCGGGCTCACGGGCTGATCGCTAATCGGGACCTGACCAAGTGTTCCCTTTACTTACCATCGGGCGGCGGATAATGCACCAAACTTTAGTGACCTCAATTCATTCGAATACCTATTAGAGGTTTGTTCGTGTTATTGAGTCGGTAGGGTTGCGTAAAAGCCTAAATGAAACGTATTTGGAACTGCATGGGTGCTCTCCTATCGGCATAATTATGACGTTGTCTCAACATTTTGAAATTTATTAAATCCATGTGTGTTATCCCTTATTTTTAATAATTTTAACTGCTCCGTCGCTTGGATCAAACGGCAACCTATGTGCCTATGTGTTACCAGTAAGTTAAATTTAAGTTCTTGATATATTTTAACAATAACAAAAAAAAATTGAAATTAAAAAAAAATTAAATGCATTCAGGGATAGAGTTAAATTGTTTTGTTGTCATTGACCATTCGACGAGTGTAAATCTCGAGAGTGGTTAGGTTACGCGATAATGATGTGATGTTTTTAGCAGAGTAAGTGTTGGGAAGGGAAATTAAACGGCGCACGAGTCACGGCGCCTCCTACGCCTGCGCCTTATGACAACTGCATGAATACCATATAAATGATGTTTACGCGCGATGTACTGTACACAAATTGAGTATTACTTTGAGGTGAGGTGTGAGGGAGTCAAACTTCATTAGTACTTAATATACAATATCTTCATGGTGCTTGCTCAGTATGTTTCAGTAATTATTATTCAATAGGGTGTTAAAACTTATTAAAATTACGGAACTCCATAGAATAGGAACTTATTTGGAGCATATCACTATATGGATGCGAAACTTGGACTTGCACACAAAAAGACAGGGAAAGACTTGAGGCGTTTGAGATGTGGTGTTAGAGGAGGTTGAAAAGGATTGATTGGGTAGAGAAGGTCACAAACTAGGAAGTGCTAAATAGAATAAAAGAAGAGAGAAATATATTCAAAATAATAAAAAATAGGAGAGTCAAAATCTTATAACCGCAATAATAGAAGAGAAGAGGAAAATGGGAAGGCCGAGAACAATTGATACGGAAGAAGTGAAAGAGAAAGTAGACGTCGTGTCGTATCAGGCAGTCGGGAGAATGGCACAGTCAAGACAACAATGGAAATTGCCTCACCGACGAGGACAAGGAGAAGTTCTTTATGATGATGGTGATGATCTGCATAAGAACCTAGATCTAACGGTTAGCGTGTTTGTAGGGAACTAAGATTCCACACACATATAGGCAGTAAGGACTAAGAAATAGATAATTTTGATTTAACGCTAAGTTAACTTTATAAATTTCGCTCGTTGAAAACCCATTTGTAGTTATTAATTGCAATGGTGCGACGCTAACATTTTTTGTTCAAAATATGTGCATTTTTGCCTAGGAATATATGCAACTGAAATACGTTGACTTATATAGTATGACAGTTTTAAAAGTTTTAAGATGGATGTACATAAATTTATTATATCGTCACCTCGGGTGCAATATTTTAGTTGAGTATACATTTTTAAATATTATACAGAAAAGTCTAGCATAATTTGTCAAAATGTGTAAAAAACCAACCCCTTAAATCATAAAATTTTATATAACAATGCGTTAATATAATTATATTGTCAAAATAAACTGCGTGGAATGTGATCGCGATGCGTGCGTGTGTGTGTGCGTGTGTGTGCATCTCAACACAAAAATGTTCTTACACCTATCTATAAATTATTACTAACTGGAACAGTTATTTACGTCACCTTAATTCTTCATTTATTATCCACAAACATATTAAAATTCTAGTATAGCTCATGATTGAGAAAATTCATAAAACAAGAGAACAAAGTAAAATAAATAAGAGATGTAAAACTAAAGGCGTCGCGAGTCACTGTAACAAAATAACAAGTCGATAGTCAAAGTACCGATCGATATCAGGTCAGGCGTCGACGGATAGTTCTGCACAAAATATAAATTTCATCTAATGAAACTTTAGCATTTTGTTAATTTATCAACATTTTAACGTAAAGGTAGACATATGAAATGTAATTTCTACTGTAGTTACAGGAACTGATGTAGAAATGATCGTCCATTGAATTTGGTATTTTTATTTTGTTTTATTATACGACTGACCTTATTTTACATATAATCACCTAGGTTTCACATTTTACCGACGTTATGTTCACCTATGACTTCCTATCTCTTCTTTCTTTCTCATCGTTGACTTATTTCACCTACGCTCGGTATATTGTACACTTACAAAATCACAATCAATAATTTTTTTAAGCTTATGATATCGTTAGTATAAAAATTAAATTACAAAAGTAACATTAAACAAAGTTTGAAGGACATCTTATAATATCACAAACAATCTACAAGTTTTGTCAATTTATAAGAGTGATCGTTACGTAGCTTGATCAAAATTTGATGTAGATTATTGATAAGAATACATGCCACTGACCGTTTCTGAAGTTTGTCAGTATATAATCAGAACCGGCTTATTATAAACCGTCAGCAAACTGTAAATGAGCACAAGATGATTTAAATTTAAATTTCATCATAATTTATCCCTTAACGAACGATAGCATTTTTTTAGTGACTAGAAAAAGTGCATAATTAATACTGCTTTACTAGATTTTATGGAAACTTAGTAATAATAAATGTTGTACGAACTATTTGTTTTTGTCAAAGGATACTGAAGTGAAAATTTAAAATATTTATAATGTCGCGAGTGTGGCGACATTCGCTTAAAAATGATACACGATTTTACTTCATTTTAACTGAGCCGGCAATTACCCCCTCTAACTCAATTCTAATTGATTTTATGACTTAATTTCATCGTCTGATAACTCTCAAATGAACACAGAATAACCAAAAAAATTGTACGTATTCAGCCTGAAAAATCAAAAAATTAGCATACACAATTTTGGGATTGGCTATTGTCTAGAGAGAACGAGACTTCATAACATCTTCGTCTTCTTTCTTTTCATTGAAAATCTTCGAAGATTTATTATTTATATTGATTTAGTATTCATAATTGTTCTAAAAATTTGTAATCTTAAACAATTTGCGCGAATTTTTGTGATACATCCAGACGCTATTGTAGAACACCAGCAATGTCCGTCTTTGTTTTTTTCTTATTATAATTTTTTTACTGTACCGCGGGGAAAAGAGTTACTCAAATACCAACTTGATCTGCAACAGAAGTTGCAATGAAGATTAATTATGTTAGCTTCTGGAAAGCTTTTAAAGTTTTGATAGATTATATAAGGAAAATGAAAGTGAGATTGTGTTAATAGATAATAAAATGGGCCATTGATAGTTATCAGAAAGGTTACCGAGTAACATAACCCCGGCTCGCCTCCCCCCATCGGCCCCCACCACAACGCTGATAACGGAAAGCATCTCGATGTGTGACAGATATATTTAGAGAACGAAGTGCTGTAACACGCACCGCAAACAAAATTCAACATAAACCAATACGCGCTACACAACGGGACTCTGACGATGTTTCAATGTTTTTTATTTGAATTCAGATAGCTATATGCTTCTAACGAGTCACATTTCGGAACAGGTGACAATTTAACACTATCCTTATAAGTTGTCTGCTAAGCTTTCGTGCTTACAACTCATGTAAACAATTTCACAAGTACAGCCTCCCACACATTTACTTATCGACGCAAACTAGTATTTATCTGTTAAGTTATAAGGCGCAAAACCTGACGCCATGGCATCGCGTTGACACACATTTCAGTTCATTATTTACGTCCTTGTGCGACGTTCCGGGAATCGTATTATTGCTCCGAAAATTGAAACGGTTAATTTGATACTCATTAAAACTAAGTAAGTTTTAGTAAAAAAATTGTTAAAATTAAAACAAAAACACGAAAAAAACATCACTCAAAAATATTAATTATTTTCATTCACTTTAAATCGTTAGAAATTGGCGCGAAAACATCGACAGATTAAAAATCACACCAATTGGAGCCACTGATTCACGTCACCAATTAAATCAGCAAAAAATGACAAACAATTGTTTTGGGACATTAGGAGACGATGACACTCGACACTCGACACGCAAGGACGGTGACAAGGGGCGCGTTACGATAATCACCTCCCTCGGGCACCATGTGGGACATCCACGCGCTGCACTCGCGGCGCGGCGTGCACTGTCGCGCCTCGCGTCCGCCGCTTCTAATCTAAATACAGACAGCGTTCGACCAAAATCGCGATCGCTTTCGCTTACCATACGTTAAATTTAGCGTGTACAGAAATAAGCGAGTTTTTACGCGTTTTCCGCGCGCTAGGCGCGTGCGGGGCTTGCGCGGGGGTGCGGCGGCACGGGGCGCGCGGGAAACCCGAGATTCGTGCCGTATTTGGCAGGCGGGCGCGGGTGCAAACGGTCGCATTTGGGTATTTAGTTTCGGGCCATCTAATTCCGGCGGCTCCCGGCGCCCAGCCCGTACCTGCGCTCGCGCCGGCTGCCTTCTTTGGACGCGTCTTGCGTTTGCGTAACCTCTTAACCGTTACAGGAATACACCGCTCGATCTTTGCATCGCTCCTCTATATTTGTACAAAACTCCCATTATGACGTAGCGATGTTTCACAGCTTTGCTATTATGATGCTCTGCAGTTGATTTTCACTCCAAGCAACAAATTAATTTATTATTCCCGTTTTTACAATTTTCTTTTTTTTCTTATGTAAATATGGTATTTTTCAAAAACTTGCGTTTTTGTATACCGAGATGCAAATGACTCATACACATTTCATTGAAGCGCTACAAATCTCTTCTTGCTTACCGCATAGTTAATTAGAGTTGTACATTTCTTAGCAGAATCTCCGAAACTAAACGAAAATAAAATGTTATCATTCAATCATGTCACAACGCATCTGTGGCTAAGAAAATAGGTATACCACTTTTAAGTTTAATAACAATTTTTTTGTTAAAATTGATGGACAGTGTCATATCTAAAATATTAAACGTTGAAGTAAGTTAACGAGTAAATCACAAAGCTTACTTAAATCGACTTATTTCTTCTTTCATTTTATATCCATTAACTAATTTTTGCGCCCTATATAATAACTAGTTTACTTCAATTGGATGCATCGTTCTCGAAATATTATGACTCACATAAATATCATGATCATCTTTTTTCCCCACCTACATGGGGTCGGCACAATATGTACTACTCTTCCACATATCCTGGTCAATACTGTTACTGGTTTTGGCCATCGTTTTTACAGCCGGCCGCCTGCCTTGTCGGGAATAATATAACATAATAATAAACTCACATAAATATGAAAAACATTTTATATTAACAAAAAAAAGAAATATCTAATGAGTCATCATTAGATCTTCTTCATGTTAATAAATACGGAAGGTAATTCCGTATTTATGCCAAGAGGTACATTAGATTTAGAGTTAATTATGTAACAGACTGCTTAAAAGATACAATCTGACTTCAGTGTAGCATCGAAACGTGGCATTTATTGGCGTTTTTATCAAACTCGTGCAGCCGCACAGACACGCTTCAGTGCCACCGTTATTTACATAACAATAATTTAGACACGGAAACTGTTTCTTTTTCACAACTTTTTGTTTTTCCATGTAAATACAGACACTCATTATATGAGCTATTTCTGTAGCGTTTGTGAAAAAAAGACTTTGATCGATTCGATTCGAATTCGATTGACATTCGAACTTTTAACATAAAATGTACCAACATTCTTATCATTGGTGCGTCAATCATTCCCTATCCAACTATGTAGTATGTAATAACATAGTCTAACTACTAATGCACTGACGCCCATAACCCCTAGAGTTTATGGATTTCCTTTTCTCTTCTTTCTCCCACTACTTCTTCATGTCGAAGTAATATTAGTATAAAGTATTATTTTTTTAATATTTTAATATTTAACTCGGTGAGATTTATAGGACCTACAGTGAGTTTAAACAAAAACAATCAGTCCTCAATACGCTTTAATGTAAAATAAGGTACTTAGTTTTTATTAATCTAAAATACTTGAACCAATTCATTGAATTAGAATATCAATGAATTGAGACTGTGGAGCCGCTGCCGTTGCTCTCTTATTATCAAATATTTTAGTTTATATTTTATCCGTCGAAGTTTATTTGGAACAACCTATGGGGCGGTGACACCACAGCTGACGCCGTCACACTGACTACCTATTCAACGTCTATTTATTAGTATTAAGCTGCTATATAAATTGGTATCAACCAACGTTCTTAACCAAATCATCCTATTCAATTAATTAAAGTTCCTAAGATACGAGGCGTACAGCTTAACCTCATTTTTAACGCAATCTGTTTAACGTAATCTGGAGTCTCCTTGTCGTGGGAAGAGAGCAAATCTCGTCATATTCGTAATGAAACCAGTCTGACGGTCGACTGGTGTAGCGCGGAGTACGCACTCGCTAGGCGCTGCGCCCGGCGCCGCCCACGCCGCTCTCTGCTAACCCAGTTGCGCCCACAACGCGCCGCTCAAAGCTAAGTGTCATACGCTGCACCCTGCCGCCACTATGCTTTCTAGTTAGGAATAGATACTTTATCAACTTAGGTCCAATTAAGATTTATGTGGATTATGAAACTGCTGAAAAATCGACCACATAATTAGTACCAGATCACCATTAAAGGTCGAGGTATTTACATCTGAACTCCCAGATGTAAATACCTGTCCGCTATTTGGTTTTTCTTATTTGTTTGCTGTTTTGTTTATTTTTGTATTGCCCCCGCTATTTTTTTGCACAAATATTTTAATCTTTGTAAAGAAAAGTAATTTTTATTTTAGTTTTATTTTTGTCATATAATTCAGGTTGTTTAAGTTTTAATTGAATGCGAAAGCTGTATCTACAACTGTAAAGATACGTAACCTTTTACTTTTTATTACTGAGATGGCTACCATCTAACAAATAAGCCAAACTACGTTCATCAATTGAAATAAATAATAATTTCTCATCTATAAAATACTAACAATGGCCTGCATCACTTAGTTCCTAGTTTGTACTACCGTCATCAAAGGCGCGCGCGTGTAACGGACAGATTGTGCAGAAGTACCTCTTCTGAATGTATACTGAGTCTACGTAATCATTTCCCAATACTAATTGATTCTTATTGTTATCATTTAGAACCGCAAACGCCTGCAGGCCGTGGCGTGGTGTGGGCGGCCCTGGACCTCATCCATCATCCACGCACACCGTATATGGTCGTCGGCCATAGTACTTTAACATGCAGCTATCGCTTACTACCTCATTGATAAAAAATATTAATCTATATAAAAGTTTGACATAACTTATAGCGATGTGTTGTTTGAAATGTAAAATGGTAATTACCAAATACGGAAAGTTCGTTGCAATTTATTTTGTCATTTATATTTAATTATATACTACTTAAATTGAATTCTATAAATGTTGTATAACAATATGTAGGAAGAAATACCGAAAAGAAAAATGCATGTTCAGTTCATTTACGAATCAATTCAAGAAAAACAATATGCCAAAGCTTTATATTTTCATACCTTAAGCTATAGGTATGTATACATAAGGTACCTTATGTATAGTTTGTTTCCTACTGTAACAGAATAAGGTCTTAAAATTTTTCTTTGCCAAATTCAAAACCGTTTATGTCTTTTGCTTTTAAATAATCAAAACATATTAGGTATTATTTGAGAATTTAATTTGACAGTGACTTGTGTAGGATGTACGCACGCGGACCTATTCCATCATACAACAATCGTAGGCATTCGAGAGATGTAATAGTTAAACTGTACAAGGTGTTATGAGCAGCGGGGAAGGGCCGCCAGGTTGACAAAGAGCGAGATTAATGGCTATTTATTGCCGGTTATAATGTTGGTACCGCGTCAGAGATGGGCAACGGGCGAACGTGGGCTCGGCTTTTGGCCGCGACTTGTCAGCAATGATTTCGCTTCCTACGTAGCCTGATGTGGGCCTTTACGTGCCTAAGTACACTTGCCTTATCTGTCATAATTTTTTTTTATGTGTGGTCAATCGAATCATAAGTTATCTATGAACCACAATAAGTAGATGACTAATACAGTAGGAGAGGCACGCAGTGGCGGCAGCTGCTGACAGGTTGGACTCACTCCGTAAACTATCATGACGTCCAGCGGTAGTAAATGTATGTGCATTCGTCTCCCATTCAACTTTTATACATAACGTGCAGTAATGCATCTACAGTCTTTTTATATATTCATATACATTTAGTATAAAATAACTAATTCTTCATTTGTCTTTATTCATAAACGTGTATCAGTAAAACCAGCCAATTTAAATGAAAATGCTAGGTTACTAATCACCAGCATTCATTATTTTAACCAATTCTGTTTAATTTATTCAGCAATGCTTAAATTATTTTATTGTAACCGTATTTAGAGAAGTACATCGAAGTGAAAGGCCCTCTTTGGTTTTGAAAAAATAAAGCTGATTTATTTTGTTTTATTATTAGACATACATTTACGTTAACATACAATACATACATACACGTAACGATACCATACATTCCAACAAAAGACATTTTTGAAATAGGTTCGTAAACGACGGAGAACTACGGTAACAAACATGAAAACACGCCCGCATTGGGAACCTACTCCTTTTTTAAAGTCGGTTAAAATAAGTAGATGCAGGTACTATTACTTCGGAAGCCTAATGTACAAATGACATTAAAAATAACGGTGATTAAGGAGTGAGTGAATAATACACCGCGCACGTTGCCGACTGTACTGATATGATTCATCATAATTTATCTAGCCCCGCGCGCGACCAAAAACTGAATCGTTTTTAAACACATCGAGATAAAACATTGTACATTTTGGATAGCAAATCAATTGCCTTATTTGTCCGAAGTCTTTATATGTGACTCCTCCTGCGATCACTAACGGTTTTAAGAATAACTTGGAGATTTTTTTTAACCTATTTTTGTCCTAAAGCGGTTAAGCAAGTTATTGTTGAAATTAATAATAAATAACAAAAAAAATGAGATATACAATGAAACAGATATTTATGAGATATTAGATACAACTTGAACTCGAATTAAATCTAACTTTTTTTGACTGACCGGTTGGCGCAGTGGTAAGATATTTGCCTCTCGCGCCGCAGGTCGTGGGTTCGATTCCCACCCAAACATTTGTGTGCATGAACGTGTCTGTTTGTTTTGTGTCTGAGTGTAACTAGTGTATCTGGATCAGATGGCCGTGTGTGAATAATGTCCCAGAATATTATTATTATTATTTGCGCAAAATCTGAACAAACGCTGCAAATGTACTCGTATTTATATTTAGCCCATGGTAATTTTTCTAAGATTTTATGCATACCGTGCCATCAATTCATAATTATTTTTTTCCCAATTTTCATTTCTTTAAAAATCAACAATAACAGTTGAAGAAATTAATTTTATTAAAGTAGATACACTACTTAATTGGCGTAATTACAGTGTAGCAAGGGATTAACTTACAGAACTTAAAGTATATTACACTACATACAGCAGAAGTTGACACCACCACCACCTCAGCCTATGATGGTCCACTGCTGGATATAGGCCTCCCCCATTGATGGCATAATTGGGGGGAAATGTGCCATAATCGCCACGCTTGGCAAGCGGGTTGGCGATCGCAGTATGTTCCACCGTACTAAGAAAAGGACGCTGCTGCCCATCCTCTGGTGGTCTTTACATCCAGACTCAAGACAAACAGACATGTTCATGCAGAAAAATGTTTGTCTTGGGTGGGAATCGAATCCACGACCTGCGGCGCGAAAGGCAAGTGTCTTGTCACTGCGCCAACCGGTGAAAAGTTGACAATATCCTCATAAATAAAATAAACTTTAATTTAAAACATTAAATACTAAAAAGGTAAATCTATGATATTGGACGACTTCATGCTTCGGAACAAGTGTCATATCAATAATAAAGCCAAATAGGTGCGATCATTATGGCAGTTAAGGCGTTCATACCAAAATAAGGGACCTGTGAAGCCTAAAATACCCACCTGAGGCGGCCGGCCGGTTGTTTCCTTATGCCTTCATAAAGCCAAAGTTATTGGAAATATTTCGTAGGAGTGTTATCACGCATTGTTCGAACCCTGTTTTACAGAATTTATTAAGATCGAAATATCTGCTCTATTTTTTTAATTCTTCTCTTTACATCACCTTATATATTTCTTTTGTAAAAAAAGGCAGAAAAACAAGTTTCATACCTGCTATCAAATCAATGTAACAATTGAAGTCTAAAAAAACCTAAATAGCACTTGCCACTCTATTTTTAGGTAAGCTTACAAAAAAAAAGAGAAAGGAAGATGTGAAATACACTGGGTCCGGAGGCTCGGAGACAGCTAAGGAAACGCGAAATGTACTACTTCCACTTCACTCCGGTATTTTTTGAGATCGTGGAATAGCGGCTCTGCCCGCTACCGCTACTGAAAATAATAAACCCTGTTGGTGGCATTTAGTCCTATCTATGCACTGCATTGTACAATAGAAAAGAAATGATCAGCATAAACTAAAACCAATTGGATTGTTATTAGAGTATAAAAAAATAATATCGAGCTCGTAGCTATGCATACATACTCGTATTACCTGACAAAGAAATTGATCAAAAAGTACAAAAAGTAGTATTGAATGTTAATAATCCCGAATTTTAGTTTCAATACTGTTTTATGACAGTAGGCCTTAAACTTATTGTATGCTTGATGTTTCATTTCATTACCCAGTTAAAACATATAATTAATTGATTTCATACGTAATATTGTATAAATGATTCCTCACGGATATTTTGGTCGGCGCAGCAGCGGTCGCTCCCGAACTGACCTGCGCAATAACCGTCACTTCGGACACATTTATTGGTTTCATCCTCGGAAACTCGATTACTACTGCGCATACAATATAAATAACTCAGGAGAAGATTGAATCTACCACTACAAAGTCTATCACAATAAAAGATGGCAGCACTTACACCCGATGAGTGAATGAGTGAGTGATGAAATGAGTAGGCTTAACGTTTGGACCCAGAAATTAATTGACATCCATACAAGCGGTTAAGCGGCAACAGCTTAATGGCGCACAAAAAAAAACGAAAACTTGCATGAAATGATTCGATCTCGCTAGGGCCAGGCAGAAGTTTGACATTATAACTCTTTAACGTACTCGGTCAGTTTCATTTTATTGATCCTCCAACCACAATCTGAATCTTTTTTTTTTTGCAGAATTAATTGTAAATTTCGTAGAGATGAAGAATTGTTGTACAAACGCATATTTATGTAAAATGGGTAGTGTGTCTGTCGTTAAAAGAAAAATGACTTAAACTTATAAAATAAATTGAGTTTAATAAAAATAGTTGATTTTTACGTAAAAATTCAAAACTACTGACAAGCCGACCGGTATTCGAACCTCGATCGCTAATTTTATCGAAACGGCTTCTACAACTTTACTTGTGACGTGCTATACATAAGTAAACGTAGTAAACTTTGTGAACAGTTTTTCTAATTAAATATTAAACTGCATTAATTTTAAAAATCATACACTTACACTTTACGATATCCTTTTCTATGTCCTTTTTATAAAAAAAATCTCCGTAACAAAAACACATCACAAACAATTAAAATAAAATAAAATATCAATAAATCAGCACATATTAATAAAATTACTATATAAAAATTTCAATTCTTCACACAGCATTTTAAAAACAACACTTTTAAACAAAATTTCGTGATAATGGCGCATAATTCAAAAAACAAGATGTCCGACGTACGGTGTGCGCGCGAGGCAAAGGCACGTCGGTTCTGCCACCGCCGCCGCGCGCAGGCTGCGGCCGCGTCGCCGCCTACAGCGCGCAATGAGATCATAAAGGTGCTCGCAACATAATTTACACTTTACTCGTTACGAAGTGCAACACAGCCTTTGCATGCCAATGACTAGCCTTAAAATGCTAATTGCTTCTAGATTATAGATATTTCACGCCGCAATGGTAACTTTGTACGAAAGTATGTCGATTATGCTTTAATTAATTCCACAAGAAATCATACTTTGATGTTGTAATAATAAAAGTAGAAATAAAACTATTGTAAGAGAATAAAACTCCAAATGAAAATAGCGATTTAAATCCAATTTAATAGTTTAATAAACATAAGCAAAACTTGTGTTTTTATGGGAAAAATTATACCATATTTTTCACACCACACATCATTAGCGTTAGCTATTTGAACTTTTGAATACATTTAGCAAGACCGTATATGTTTAAAAATAACTCTAGTAATTTAGTTTAGAATTTCAAAATAATGCTGCAAAATGCGTTAGCCTAATACAATGTCAATTTAGTTCACAATAGTCGATGACAAATAACCCAAGAGGATGACTTCACTGCGGCTTGTAACTGCCAGTAATGACGAATCATATCCACACACAGACCTGCCGACTGAGTACGAAGTGATGCTTCTTACTTCAGATATGTTAACGAGTTCTTTTGGTGTATGTACAAATATACGAACGAAAACCTACACGGAGTACTTTCGGGATAGGATTTCGTTCGATCTTC
Organism: Papilio alexanor hazarajatica; assembly: GCA_018246295.1. Taxonomy (NCBI): domain Eukaryota; kingdom Metazoa; phylum Arthropoda; class Insecta; order Lepidoptera; family Papilionidae; genus Papilio; species Papilio alexanor. Next base: position 13,976 of record DWLR01001035.1, read on the forward strand.
ATTTGGCAGAATCCTGGCACACCTCTCTCGCTTCTAGATTCACACATCTAACTAAAGATGTCTATGGGTCACTGACACTCTTGCTGTTATTCTATTTTGTTAATATTGCTAATTTGTAGTGCATCAAATTGAGACATAACGGTTTATTGAAAGTTCATTTATTACATTATAATTATGACATCAACAATATTGGTTTGGAAAAGTTTAACTAGAACATAAATAAGACCGTTAAGTGTCATCGAATTAGGAATGCGGCTAGTTATCGCCGCCAGGGGGCGCGGGCACGGGCGCGGCGTGCGGCGACAGCTCCAGCAGCGGCTTGTGCTCGAAGGCGCACGTGAAGATGTTCCAGGCGAGGTCCTCGGGCGTGTCGCCCGTCTGGTTGCTGCATCTCTCCAGTATCTGGCGCGTAAGCAACAACAAATGATCACAAACTTAACTATCATTTAATGTATGATTACCAGCTGCAGTAGTTCCCGTGAGATATTGTGAGGTGTGGAGGGTGTGGGCACGCTGGTGTATGGAGGGACGCACCTTGGCGACGTCGGCGGGCAGGCCGCGAGCGACGTGCGTGAGCGCCGCCTTGCGCAGCTTGCCGTCCTTGGCGAGCAGCTTGCAGCGGCGCAACGCGCAGTACGCCCGCCGCCTCAGCTCGCTGCCATCCAACGCGCCGACAGCGCCCGCGCCGCACGCCTCCCATTGCGCCCGCAGCAGCGACCGTCCCTCCTTATCCAGCGCCTGTATGGCTATCGTACTTTAACTAATCTAATAATATACAGGTTTCCATAAATATACAATTTGAAACATGTCGCTTTAAAGATTTTTTATTTGCTTTCTTGTTTGCTTTACGGCGACCTGGAATTATAGTTATAGACATTTTACTTAAAACGAGGTCAAATTTAATCTTCGAAGAGCATTGGATTAGTTATGACAATTGTAGAGTCCGCAACAACATCTGTTGTACGAATTGTGCGGTCTACCGGTGAAAAACCACGACTTCACAGAAGACATGCGTGAGGTATTCTGCGTTTCATCTGATGAGTGACCTCACTCATCAGACGTGACGGAGGCCTCTTTTAGTCCTCTCTCCTTTCCCACCCTTGTCTAATAAGTAAAGGATAAGAAGGGAAACAGGATTTGATGGGGAAGGGGATATATAGGAATAGTAAATGTCCATTTTTCTGTCTATCCCCTCCACGCATCGCATCTGCAGCTCGCAAATGCTTGTTGCTGATGCCTATGGGTAGAGGTCACTCAGGTCACCGCTCGTTTGTCACCTTCTTATATATAAAAAATTTAAATCCATCATTTAATAGAATATTAAGAGACTATACCTAATGCTTTTCAGTATGGCCCAGAAAGCGAAAGTTGCCTTTTAAAATATAATAGCAATTACTATACTATAACTCCATGTAGAATTTTTCTACTTAAGGCATTTTTTCGGTCAACAACAGCCATAACTATTAGTTACAGATGTTTTAAAAATGTACTACAACATTATACAATATATGTACTCGAATGTCGTAAATTTACAATAAAAATATTTCCCGAATGTAAAACAATATAACAAAATACTTACGATACAGTTCTTGCATTCTGCATTTGCCTGTAAACAATATATTATATGAGATATAAGATCAGTACACAGCCTGTGTAACGTGAGACATGGTGCATCATCACTCGTCACACGCCATGATCTGATGCACAAATTTTGTAGTCAGTGCAGTTAGCAGTCACTTTGAAGTTCTTATACCTTGGTGTTTCATCTTCTGTGTTTTATGTAATGGTTAAAAATCATAGTCCCTATCCCCTACACATCACTTCCCCCTCTTCTGTTACTTTTCCTCGCAAAAAAATTGTAAATTCTTAACTGCTACAAAATCTTTCCATGTCAATTTATATGTCAAACGAAATTGAATTATCAAATACAAAAATATTTTAAATAAACAGCCGCGACCTGTACAAAAGTTAAAGGTAAAGAGCAACAGAATTAAGAAGACACCTGGAAAGAGGCGCGAATTTTCTCTCGAAAATCTTCAGTCATGGGTCGACTAACCACAAGTGCATGTTCCCCACATCTGTGAGCCAGAGAACTTCTGGTTCGAGATGGCACTTCAAGAAGAAGATAAGTAACAAAACAGATGTACCTGGTGTGTAGTTATTAGCAGGAATAGTGCAGCGAGAGCCGCGGCCTGCGCGACGCGCACGGGCATGACGCGCGCTGCTGGGAGCCGGGGGCGAGAGGCTGGAGGCGGGAGGGGCTGCGGTCGCCGCGACTGCTCCGCACAGAGAGCCGCGTGCTCCCAACACTTGCACTTTTATAAGGGACGACAACTCCTCGTACCACGATAACGTCTTTAAACATACAGAAATATCGATATTACCAGACGTTCTCATGTGCGAAATATAAGTATGCTTACAATCAGATACACTCGAATATATTATTGCGCGCCATGTAGGTAAAAGGAAGTTATAGGAGTTCAGAATACGAGGGCGACAAGGGAACGACCAATGTGGCGCGCATCGTGGTTGAGGCCTACGTCAAGCAGTGGTTATTTTGGCTTATGGTGATGATGTCTTTAGTAGCTTTTCTTTTAAAGCCATTTCTGCGATCCATGTGATATGATTTTTTATATCGTTATTATTCCTAATTGCTTGGTAGCGGGATCAGTGTTTATAAATCGTAACAATATTGTCGCTATATTGTTTGACAAACACGGGGCGGATGGGTCGGCGGCTACATCCAGTGTGCGCATTCTGTCTTCATTTGTTCCAAAACAATTGTACTTACATTGTTTTCTGTGCACTGTGCGAGGTGGGTGCCGGTCACTCCGATACCGAGACATTAGTTGACATCGGCTCTTGCATTGTTTTTCAAGACGCAGAGCATACGAGCGTTTCGAGGAAAATAAAATTTTTTTGTCAGACGCAACTGTGGTAACTTTTCCTGAATGTTCGTTTTGGGGTGTGAACGCTATATATTTTTCTGGCACTTTGAAATCACCCTGGAAATTGAGAGTTTTAGCAGCACGTCTTTATTTTTACAAATACAGTGGTAACCTTATAAACGGCTATATTCTGTTTCTGGTTTTCCAAAACTTTCAAAAATAAAATATCTTTATGGTAATATCGTACCTAGTGGGCACGCGATGCATGCAGACGGAGGAGGGGGGCCGCGGCGGGCGCGCGGGGCAAAGGCGCTGTAGCACGCAGGGCGCCACGCTCAGCGCCGCCAGCGCCGCGAACATCATCTGTAGCAGCATCCGACGGCAACTCTCTTCCACCTACTCTGCTGCGGACCATTTTAATTCCGTCCACATCCACCCGTGCCATTTAGCAAAACGGTTACGCCGCGAGAGCAACGTATAAACTGATTCGACTGGAACGCTCAAGTCCCGGCATGAACGGCACTTTTTCTTCCTTCAAAAAGCCTGGGAACTTAACTCTTCTACTTGTGATGAAGCAGATGTTCCGCTTGATACCTTTTTCCATAAAATTTAACCATAATACGTTCCTTCCCCTCTACCCATTGCCTTGCGGTTTTAGTTTTACGAAATAGCTCCAGTCTCGCTCTCTCTAGTTCCTACATCCTGCGAAATGCGCTAAATATGGTGGATAGAATAGATTAAAGGAAACGAATTATTAACTTACGTTTGCTCAAAATCCACTATAAAAATATTAATATCTTGAACACATTTACTAAAATTTATGCAATTACAGTCTCAACTCAAATACATAACTATTGTTTTAGTGTCAAAAACAATGAATACATGAAATTTTAGGTGAGCAACAAATACAATTTGGAAAAAATGTAACGTAAACAACCAATAAACTGTCAATAAACAATTATCACTCTGACAAATGACATGAGTGAAATTTGACATGCTTTTTATGAAGGCGATAAACGAGCAGGAGATTTGACGGACCGGTTGGCGCAGTGGTAAGATACTTTTCTCTCACGCCGCAAGGTCGTGGTTTGGATTCCCACACAGGACAAACATTTGTGTGCATGAACATGACTGTTTTGCTTGTGTGGGGTGTAATTATCAATATATGTATGTATTTACAAAAGAAAAGTATTAACATATGTAGTATATCCATAATAAAAGCTTTGCTTAGTTTGGGATCAGATGGCCATGTGTAAATAGGCCTAGAATGTTATTATTATTATTTGATGGATTGGATGGTTGATAACAGCTACCCATAAACTTGTCAATGATGAGATAGGTAAGAATAGATAGGAAAATAAATCTATATGCTTACACACCAAAAATAATTGTAGCACCTCTACTTTTCTACTTTCAATTCCCTTCGCTGAGTTTCGGCATCGCTCGACCGGGCTCCCAATACCATCCACACCACCTTGGTAACTGGTATTCGCCGGGCGGTGTCTCCAAATCGACTTAGGGTTCCTCAAGAAGAGAGCGTACCCTACCCTTAAAGACTGACAGAGCATCTGCAGTTCGTCTGGAGTTGAAGAGGTTCCTGGGTGGTCACTTAAGATAAGTTGACCCACTGCTCCCTTGCTCACTTATCCTTCCGAAATTCGAGTTTAGTTTGCGATTTCTTGGCGTCCCTTGTCTCTGTGAATCTACTTGTTAATTTTATTTGTATTTATTATTGCTAATGCATATATAATTTTTAAGATGGATAATTGCCTTGCTAGGCATGGGGTAGTGGCATTTCAGGCTATGGGACGAGTAATACATAGAAACAAAGTGTAATAATAATGATTTTATTTACAGTACTGCAATCCTCGCTACCTTTACGTCTTCATCTCTCGTGACACATACGCCGCTATCAAATTTCACAATCCTAATCCCAGATATTTAAAATTTTTTAGTAAAATAAAGAAACAGCAGAGCATTTATAACGCAAGTGTAATTCAAGGTTTGTCAAAATACTATATAATTATTTATAATACGTACAATCTTAAACAATTCATTTACTTGTTAAATATAAAACATGAAAATACCTTTTTTATCCTTATATTTTTCGAAGTGCGAAAGCTATAATACAGACCGGGTAGGAGGAAAACTTGTTCACAACACATTCCATTTTACAATATCTGGTTTAATTTATCTAATTTACAAGTTTCTTCATCCCTTACAATATACATTTCCACAGAACACATCGATGACATCGATGCCGCTGCGGTTATTCGAGAACGTTATCTTACAGTCTAAACACACAGTATGTGCACACGCACACACTGTGCATGCGCGGCCGCCGCACATTGCACACTATAAATACTAATATTCAACATTGAATTCGATATGATGCCTTCACTGTAACAAAGTTCTACATTTGCCCACATTCTGTTGCTAACATAAATTAATTAATACTTTATTATACGTGTTGCGTCAAGTCGTCACAACGAGTGTGCATTTATAGCACTCATGTCCGTAACCCAGAGGGGTAGGCAGAGATTGCGAATTTCCATTTGGCGCGATCCTTACACCTCTTTCGCTTCTTCTACATCCATATATATCTACGCATACATATTCGTCGATTTCGGGTACTCTTTATATCGCCTTTCTTTAGGATGTCATTGATTAGATTGACACTGCCACACATATATGCATATATGTGTTGTCATGTATAACCGTAAATCACAAGAAAAGAATCGGGCGACGTTTAACGTCATAAAACACCGGCTGTTACATTTGTAGCGTGTCTTAGCAAATAGAGTCGATTATTAATTGTAGTAACAAAACAAGACAGAAAAATTTCTTGGATTCGACGAAATCTGTGCATATATTTGAAGGATGGACTCAGGACTCCAGCGCCAGGCCGATGTAATGTCACTATATTAAGTCCAACGGCTGGTTGTCTGTCAGTTTGTGAATGCGTCGATACTGGGTTACGTCTCGTCCTCGCCCTGTTAAGAATTAAATACATATGAATAATGATACAGCACTTGCTAATAGTGTTTAATGTTGCAATTTGTCAATCGCCGTATACACCACGATCGGACAGCGTTTTGGAAACTGCGAAACATTTTATAAGGCACTGCATGTTGCTAGGGATGACATACGACACGGACACACGGCGACTTACTATCGACCTCATGAAACCGCTCAAGGTTGCTTAAAGTGCAATGAAGAGGGCAATAATCGGAGTCTCCGAGATGCGATCCGTATCAGGATAGAACCATAATTGTCCGAAGAACTGTAAAATTTTGCGGAAATAGGCTGGATCCATTGCTCAAAAAGTTGCAGCCATTGGACGCCGCTGGCCAGGCTGACCTTGCTCCACAAGATGGATCTGAAGGAGGCCTGATGACAATGAGAATGACGGTGAAGTAATGAATCAAAGTAGTGGTACGTACGTGCGCGGCGCGTGCGCTAGACGGGCTGCGCGGGGGCGCGCGGCGCGGGCGGGGCGGGGCG
>DWLR01001036.1:0-20365 GCA_018246295.1 Papilio alexanor hazarajatica
TTCGACCCAGCCGCAGGGCGAGGCCAGAACCGGGCGATCACGGCAGCCAGCGCGATCAGGAAAGTCCCGATCAGCGTAAGGTCGCCCGCAATCTGCGCAGGCAGAAACGGCAGGAGCTGGGCAAAGAGCGTTTGCCAGTCGATGGTCATGAAGTGACTCCGGTTGTGGGGATATTCCGTCCGAGAAACACGGCGCTTTCGATCTTGCGACGACGCTGCAAGCCACGCAGAACGATGAGCTTTCCGTTCACCGTGGCCTTGTCCCAGACGAGAAACTGTTGAGCTGCCGACGCATAAAGCCGCTGGTTCAGAAGACGGACCAGCGTTGAGCTTCTGGCGGCATTGCTGCCGACATTGAACTGCCAGGAGAGCAGGGCGCCTTCCTGATAGTCAGTAAGCGGCACGGTCACGAAGGAGCGCAGCTTTTCTTGCAGCGTCACAACGGTCTGACGCAGAAGGTTGAGCGCTTCTTCTTTCGTAATGGGGCTGGTGGTGGCTGTTACCGGCTTTCCGTCTGCCAGAAAGCGGTTGCCATAACCGATGGTCCAGTAATTGGCGGGGCAGAGATACGGACTGAGACTCAATCCCTCGAAATCCGGGCGAGAGATCAGCGCGAGGGCGATATCAAGTCCGGTCATGGGTGTGTGTGCCTCCACACCTGCACAGCCGCCTCGCCATACATGACGTAGGCAGCAAGGAGAGCCAGAGCGACCTTCCAGCCAATCTGGAAGACAGTGCGAAAGAAATCGACGCCCCCTCGTATGGCTGAAACATTCGTCATCAGAACGTTGATGTCTTTGGCCTGGGTTATGCGATAAGCCTTGTTCTCGGCTTTCTCTTCAGCGAAGCTCCGCTCAAGTGCATCCTGTCGCGTTTCCATGCGGTCAATACGACGGCCATAATCATTGATCGTATAAGCCTCTGCATTGTCAGTCTGCGCGCTCATCACCACTTCCCTGCCTGAGAGTTGATGAGGAAAGGCACCCAGGTAGGCGACCCGTTCACGAGCAAGCACCCTACATAAGTGCTTGCATTCGTTGAGTTCGTGTCTTTGTAAACGTTGGACGAACCTGCATTGTGATCAGCAGTCATAGCTGTCCAGAACTTCTGACCATCCGGAACATAGGCGATCAGAGGGGGAGTGCATGGACTGGGCAGATCATCAAACGCTATCGAGGGCGGGGAAAAGCTGGTCGTAACAGCCAGCGTCTGAACCGTGCCGCCCGTTTTGGGGAGGTACGTTGCGGACGCCTGATCTTTAGTGAGGTAGGATGAGAGGGTATTTCCAAGATTGACATAAAGTGGATTGTTCTGCGTTCCGACCCGGCGCCCGTAACTGAAAAGCTCGACCGGAGCAGCCGCCTGACCAGAGGAAGCCGAGGCGGAAGGAACAACAGAAGAAATCGCCGCAAAGATCGGGTTAGCTGATGTGCCGACGCGCTTTCCCTCAAGGAAGGGAGAGACAGGGTTTGCGGCCTGCGACTGCGCAAACGCAGCGCCGGGAAGTACGAACGGAAGAATAAACAGAAGCCGACGCATGGGGGATACCGAACTGATTTTCCCGCCCGGCCATCACTGGCGCGTCGTATGTTTTTTTTACTGCTAACTGATGTCCGGCGCAATGAAAAAGCCGCTTGTTGCCAAAGCGACAGATTGACGAAGATGCTGCGTAAGTTGCACGTTATAGCATCGTTATGATGGAGGTTCCTGTGCGCCGTTTTCTGGCCTTCTGTTTTTTCTCAACGCTAGCCGCCTGCGCATCGAGCCCTGATGATATCAAGGCAGACTATATCCCTGATACGGCCTATGCGAGCTTCGACTGCCAAGCCTTGGGCGGCGAGGAGATTAAGCAGGGGGATATCGTCAATGAGCTGTCAGACAAGCAGAGACGGGCGCATAAAACTGATACTTGGGGCGTTATTGCGGCAGGTGTTCCACTTTCCGAATTAACCGGATCAGATGTAAAGGGGGCGTTAGCGCGAGCCAAGGGCAAGATGGATGCAATCCACCGCGTCCAGATTGCCAAGGCGTGCCCTGGCGTTCACTTGGTAACTGCCACCCCAACTACTAAGCCCTAGCCACCGTTGACCCGACTCCGGGCCGGGTGATTGGGGCAGCGTGGCGATATTTACTGATTGCGCCGTGCGTTTCTGATAAGACCGTCTCATGACCATTTTTATCGCGGCTGCCGTGTTCTGCGCTTGGGGTTATTTTTGGGTGAGGGGCGCGCTTTGGGCGGCGCTTCCGCCTATAGCATTCGCTGTCTGGTTTACTTGGGGATGCTCAATGGGCCCGGACGGCTTTGAACCGCAAGCCCTATCTCTTTACGTATCTTGCGCCGTTGTATTCGCAGTGAGCGTTACTCCGCATCTCTACCATCAGCACAGAAAACGTCAGATTGAGCGCACTTTGCACGGCGTCAGTTTCTTTTCGCGCCTGGATTGAGCAACATATTATCCAAAGCATCATAGGTTTTGGCCTGAGTGTTGGCGAGGCGTCCGGCAAGCCTCCGGTCAACCGCGCCAGCAAGGGCATTACCAACAAATCCGCCGACCGGTGCGGCTAATGGCCCTCCTGCCAATGCCGCGCCAATACTGCCGCCTGTCATGGCGGCCAACTTTGGTGCAACGCCCTGCGCCATTCCTGCAACGCGCCCTGTTGTCATCAGGTTGACATTTGTGTCCGACCCACGAGCGCGCCCCAGATCAATACGTGAGCCGAGGCGCATATCATCCCGCAGATCCCTGAGCGCCTGCAACTGCTCGTCGGTGACGTTATCAGCCTCACGATAGCCAGGTTTACCGCGTTCTTTCTCCGTAGCTTTGATGAAAGAGTCAAGCTTGCCCAGCTGCACGTCGCCATTCGCATTGGTCAGATTGCGCGACTGAAGAAAACGCATGGCATCTATCGGGCGGGAAAGCTGCTCATACTGCTCCAGATAGCTTTTGAACCCCGGCGCCCCTTGTTCTATCTGCTCTGTCAGCGTTGGCTTGAGATCAAGAAGCTGGGAGGCTGCCGCCTGCCCATCGTTTGCAGTACCTCTTGCCCGTGGCGAAACCATATCATTCAGATATTTCCGTACATTCCACAGGTGTTCGGGCAGGGCGGTTCCATCCTCCTCTGTTACGGCATTGAGCTGCGCCATGACGTTGCGCAGGGGCTGCTGCACTGTGTCACGGCCTCTGTTGCGTGCAATCAGATCCGCAAGATGCTCACGGACAGGCTCAACCATGACAGGCTGTTGGCTGCCAAATACCTGAGGCCGCAGCTGGGATTCAGCAGCATCCCGCGCGGCTTCTGATGCCTGCAATTGCTCCGGCGTGCCAATAATCTGCTGCGCGTGGGAATTACGCGCCGCATTATTGGCCTGATCCAGCGCCGTAAAGGGGGAGGGATTGGCCGCCCGCCTGTTGCGTTCCAGAAGCGCCAAACCAGGGTTGCCAGTGGCCTGCGCAGCCGTCAGATGAACGCCTGGGATCTTGCTCGGTGTGATCTGTACCGGGCCGCCTGCCTGATAGTCGTTCCATACCCTTTGAGCCAGTTTGTCTGCATGTTTTGGTGAAGCGAACAAACCGAGTTTTATGGCTTCGGGCGGAGTCTCGCTCGCTGGCATAACCTTGGAGGCATTTTCTTCCAGGGTGGTGGCGCCTTGCCCCGCCGCCGCCCCGGGTAACGGGGCAGCACCCTCATGTGGTGCCAGTGTATCCAGCAGAGCGTTTCCGTATTTACGCGCTGAACCAAACACGGCAGAGCCGACACGCGATGCAGCGGCGCCGATTGGTACGCTGGCTGCACCTCCGAGTGCCCCGAGCAGCGGATTTTGATCGACAAGTCCAGCCGTGGCAGCACCTTCAACCGACCGGCCAGCCACCCTGGTAAGGGCGTTCCCCCCGGTGCCGGAGAGAAAGTTGGTCCCAGCCTGAGCAATGCGGCCAGCAGTGCCGGGGAGGGATTGGGCAAGTCGGCCCCCTAAGGCACGTGTTCCTCCCGCAAGTCCGCCACCAATTGCGACATCGCCCAGCAACGCGCCCCCAAGGTGCGCAGCACCTGCGCCCCAGTCATCGCGCTGGGTGTCAAGTTCCATCTGCGCCGCTTTTTTGAAAAGCCGTGGGTCGAACTCTGTTCCGTGCAATTTGTGAAGCGTGACCCCGTCAACAACGTTGGCAACGCCTTTTCCGACCTCCGCCACCATTCCATCAACGCCGTCACTCCAGAGCTGATAGATATTGCCGAGCAGAGATCCTTGATGGGCGCGCGCCTGCGGTGGCAGCTGCTTCCTGTCTGCATCGACTGCGCCGAAATCACGTGCGAAAGCATCGGAAGAATTATCCGTATCCGGCTTTTCAGCTACTGAAGGCGCTGAGGGTGCTGCACCGCCAAAATCACGATCAAAGGCGTCTGGCGTTTCCGCAGGTTTGTTGCTCTGGTAATTCTCCGCCACCTTGCTGGGATATGCCATGGTTTCAGGGTTCTCCCAATGTCGGCGATCCGTGCCGCCGTTATATGCACTCAAAGCGTCTTTCAGATTGCCATAACGACGCAGGTTCTCATCGAGCAGGCGAGCCGCGCCATAGATACTTTGCACCGGGTCATGCGGGTTTATTCCCAGACGATGAGCCGTATCGGGCATGAACTGCATATGGCCGATCGCGCCTGCTTTCGACCTTGCGTCTGGATCGTCGCCAGGATCTTCTACCCGATGAACTGCGCGTAGCACTTCCGGGTCAATGTTCCAGTAGCGCCCCGCAGCATCGTAAACAGGTGCGTAATCAGTCGCCATTGTCGAGCAGACCTTGTGCAGCCATAGCGTTGTACGTCTTTTTGAACGCTGCCAGTTCGCCTGCTTTTTTCATCGAGGCAATAACACTATGCTGTTCTTCCGGTGACATGCGGCGAAGCTGGAAGGCGCGCGGGTCAAAGTTTTGATTGAACTTAAGATTCCATTGCTGATACTGCGACGGCTGCATTCCTGACGCCTGCCACGCAGTAGCCTTGGCCTTGATGGCGTCTTCGTTGCCCTGAAGCACATGCAGCATTTGACGATTGGTATTTGTTTGCAGGCTGCTATTGGGATTAGCATGCATGGCAGATGCAAGTTTTGCATCTGACCCAACACCAAGCGTCTGCGCCTGAGCCTGGGCAATCTGGTTGGCAAATTTGTTGAATGACTGCGCGCCTTCAATATCACTGCTTTTCCAGTCTGCTCCTGTCCAATTATCTACTACAGAGGCAAAATGCCGCAGACGCTCGTATCCAGGGCCACTCTGGAACTTGGTCAGATCGCCCAGCATGTTGCCAAGAATTCCAAGCCGGTCCTGTGTCCCGCTTGCCCCCTGCATGAGGGCGTTTGCTCCCTCTGCTCCAGCTCTGGCGGTAGCTGCGATTGCTTCAGTCTGTCCAGCCGCAGGAGCCGCCTGGTATCCGGAGTTTGGCGCCTGCCCAGGATAGCGACCGCTGCCCATGGCTTCAGGTGGCACCGTTGGTTTGCCTCGTCCTGTTCCAACGACCTGATCTCTCCGGACATAGCTGCGTGAACCATCCGGGTTGATGATTTCCGTGGGAGCTGAATCGAATTCGGGGGATGTCTCTTTCTGCACAGTTGTAGCCGGTCGAAACTGCCCGCCCGTCATTGCGCTGCCCTGAGTGCCGATGATCATCTGCTGGCCGTTATCAACTGTAGCGCCAGCCGTGCCATAAACGTTCTGTTCCTGCCCCTGAGGGGCCTGCATAGAGTTGGTAATCTGTGCCACACCGCCAGCAATGCCGTTTGGGTGGCTCCCGATCTGCTGCACGATTGCGTCAACCTGGCCCCATTGGCTTTTCGGCAGCACAGCCTTGGCCATGCGAGCGCCTGCGTCCAGATGGGCCGCGTCAGGATTGGCGCCGACAAAAGACATGATGGAGCCTACGGCATTTTTCGATGCTTCAGCATTGGCCAGATCGTCATTGCGCGATGCATTTTGCTGCCGGTAGGCATCAATGGCTCCATATGCTGTCGTTGGGTTGGCAGCCATGGCCGCGCGCACCTTGGCGTAATCAACCTGACCATCAGCGCCGGTCGCGCCCAGCAAGGCGTTCCCTTGAGCTACGCGGGCATCATATTCGGTTTGCTGCACCCGGTTGGCGAGTAGTGCATTCTTTATCTGCGCAGCCTGCGCCGCCATTTCGAGCGGGTTGGCCGTGTGAAGTGGCGTAGGTTGGAGCGCGCTGGTGTCGAAGCCAGAGAATGGCATTAGTAAATGCCTCCCATCCCGATATTTGATCCAGCGATCGTACCGGTATCTGCCTGACTTAGTCCGGTGGACTGGCTTCTTCCGCCATTCAGTAGGGCATTATAAGTAGCATACTGCCCTATTGTGCTGCCAAGACTAGATAGTCCACCCGCCAATGCGTTTCCGGCGCCGACTGCGGCGGCTGCCCCGCCGTTGGCCCCAGCCATGCGGATATTCCCTGCATTCGTCGCTGCGTTGATGGTGTTATTTCCCTGCGCGGTCGCTGCCTGTCCGCCAAGATCGGCAAGGCTTTTGTAGTTATTGAACTGGTTCTGGTACGTCTGGTCAGCCAGACCCGTTGCATAAGCCGCAGCTCCTTTGAGCGCCGCGCCTGAGTTGGCAAGCCCGCGTGCTGCTGCGGCATTGGTAACGCCCTGCAAACCCTGGTTCTTGATGAACTGATAACCGGGCGTACTTTCAAGAAATTCCTGCGTCATGCCGCCGGAAAGTGCGTTGATCGCGTTGTTCCCGGTCGAGACATACGGATTGAGCAGCGCGTTTGCATCTGTCGCGCTTTGCGTCAGTGTAGGCGCAACCTCGTTGGCCGTGTTGATCGCCGTCTTGCGAGCATCTTGGAGTGCCTTGACCTGCATAGAGGTCGCAGCCACAGTCCCGGCAGCTTGGGCCGCTCCACCTATTGCGCTTCCAATACCCATTATGGTCTATCCATCTGATAACAGGCGGTGAGCCGTGTGACGCCATCTGGCCAAAGTATTTCGTGCGTACTAAAGCGTGTGAAACCGAGATGACGCGCATTCACTCGTGCGCCTTTATGGTCAGCAGTAATGACCCCTATCAGCTCTTTCACTTCAGGATGGTCGCTCCAAAATTGCGTCAGCATTCTACGGAAGGCAGCAACAGCCTTCTCCCCGCGCATCTCAGGAGACGCGCCGCAATGGACTTCCCAGACTGAATTGGTAATAGGCATGAGTGCGCCCATGGCATTCCCATCGCGATAAATCACGGCATGGCTGGGTGGTTCTTGACCTAGGATTTCTGCCGCCGACTTCATGACAGAAGATACCCGTCAATAACGATATTCAGTCCGGCGCCCGATGCCTGGATAACATCCCCAGCATTCAGAACGCGCGCCAACTCAGGCACGAGATCCGTCCCTCCGGCAGCGATTGCCCGCCCCGGAACAATAATGAATGAACTTCCATCGGCGCGCTGGAGTGTTACCGAAAGACTGGCTGTTGCGCCTGTCGGATTGGCGACAACGGCTCCGCTTGCGACAGTTGTTCCCGCACCTGCCGCAAAAATGGAACTCAGATTGCTGGTAAGGGTGGCACCTTTTACAAGGGTTTGTGCGACGACTGCCATATACGGGTCATGACGCTGAACGTCATGCTTTCATCCGAAGATATCCCGTCTCGCGGCTGGCGCGTCGTAAGGAGCAGTTTAGACAATTCCTCGACTTTTTCCAAGGCTTTTAGTGCTCTGGCCTCGGCCTGACTGGCCCTGAGCAATGCCTGAACTGCTATCGTGTATAGTTTTTGCGTGTCGATAGCCGGTGATGACTGCGCAAGGATTGCAGCAAGCGCAGATGCGCTCTGCGCTGAAGCTTCGGAGTGATCCGCCTTCGCGATTGCCGACTGTGACGACAAATAGGCGATGTCAGCCTCTCTCGCTCCCCATGCCGCGTCAAAGCCGGGGGCGTACCCTGTACGCTCCCACAACCGCCTGATAAATGCGGTGAACTGCATGGTGGCTGTCCCATCCTGATTGCAGATCTTTCCCGCAGGCAGCGGAGAATTGAAATCACGCGGTCCGCTCATGATCGCACCTGATCAATATCGAGAAAAGCACCCATAAGAGCCGTCCGGACAGGGGCTGTCCATGTCACACGATAAACCCGGTCCCTTGCCATTCCCAGCCGCCACAAAGTCGGCCAGACATTGCCGGAAGCGCCAAGACTCAAGGAGTGCGGCGCGCTGAATGTAGCGCCTCTGTCATCCGACCAATCAACTGCAACAGCGGCATTATCAGCCTGCTGCATATCGAGCATGAACTTTCTATGTATGCCCCTTGTCCCACTGGTTAAAAGGTGAGGGAAGGCGCGTTGCCGTTTTATCGGAATGCCTGCGTCATCAAGCGCGTCTGTGGATACCTGATAAATCGTGCCGTTATCTCGGTCTAAAGCCCATATTTTTCCGTAAGCCTGCGTCCAGAAGAGAGGCCGGATCTGCACTTCATTTCCTGCTGCATCAAGTCCGCTTCGTTCGTGCCACATCCCCGTTGATACGTCATACACCCATGATGAAGACTGGCCAGGAATGGTCAAAACATAAAAGACGTGCCCTTCCTGCTGGTACACAGAAGCAACCGCCGCCGATAAATCCCCCATACCCTGCAAGGAATCATCAATAGGAAATGTCGATACGGGGGCTGCTGTTGTCTGCTGCCCCAGGTAAACGCGTGCATAGCCGGATTGATCGCGCCCCAGCCACATGATTCCCCCATTCGGAGTCGCCTGTGTTGTCGGTAATTTTGCGATCGTGTAGGGCGAGATAACGCCTACCTCTACCGTGACACCCTGCACGCGCTGGAATGGGAAATCCGCAGCCCCGCTATTATACCAGAATTCAATCTGCGATCTGCTGAACAACCATATATATTGGCCTACGACCTCAACGCCGAGGATGGTGTCCAAGCTCGTCGTGTCGCTCGCAACATAAAGACTATCAAAAGGGGTTGTTTCCTCGTCAGCAAATTGGGCTGGGGATACATACCAGTTTGTCGTTTCTGAATTCACAAACAGGAAGAAAGTATCAAGAATGGCGATCGTCTTGCTGCCATAAAAAGCGTCATCATTGATCTGATGCAATGTGCCGTAATTGCCAACCCTAGGCAATGAAGGGAGAGAGCAATACCATCCGCCTTTCGCTGAACCATCCACCAGAAACATTGTGGTTCCGTTGTCAGAAATGCGAACCGGCCCGATTTCTGATGGAAGAGAGCCTATTGTCTTCAGCGCACCGGCTGCATCCATCAAGATGACATCGTGGCCTATAACAAAAACTGCGTCACCCTGCGTTGTCAGATAAGCAGCGCGCCCACCACCAGAAGACTGGGCCACACGAATCAGCCCCGGCGTTGGGAAATATACGATCCTTGTTGGCTCACCCTGAAAATCTGGAATGGGTTCCGGATACAGGTTAAGAACTCTCTGCGCTGCAACTGCAACTGATCTGGAGGTATATGACCCGCCTGAAAGATTAATGCGTGGCATCAGTTGGGGAACATCCTGGCTTCCCATGAAAATGTCACGGGGTAAGACTGTGCATTCTGAATATGGACAGTGAAACTGGATTGGGTCTTGGTGTCTGCATACCATCCCGCAGCCGAACCGGGCGCTGCGGTGGGTGATACTGAAACCCAGTAAGGGACGCCCGGAAGACCATGGGTAACAGTTGCAGAAACTGCGTTGGCTGGAATCGTCACTTCTCCGCGTGCGACTGTGATGTATCCGGCATTACCCTCAACATGAGCCCCAGCAGCGTTGCCGCTAAAGTAAACTCCTACTTGAGAATTGTACGCGAGGTCGTTGCCTGTGATGGTGACACCCGTTCCATTGACTGCGCAGATTCCTGCTGATGTACTCAGGTTCGAGTTTAGCGCCCCGGAGCGTGTACCTGTAATCATGACAGTAGCATTGGTGTTTGTATTCAGAAGGTTGATGGAACACGTTCCGGCTGCGCCGTTGGCCCCGTTCTGAAGGAATTCAGCTCCTACAATCTGCGTTCTGAACGCACTCCCAACATAGCCTTCCTGCGAATTATCAAAGACAATCACATCTCCGATCTGAATATCCGCAATATTACCTGTTGTGTATATTCCACGGCCTGTATTGGACTTCGGGATCTTGAAGTCCCGCCCCGTTGCAGCCGTGCCTGCGGCTTCGATGAACGTTCCGCCTGAAACGGTAATATGACCGCTGTAGGTGTCAAAAAACAGCTCGTTATTCCCGTCTGTAGAGAATATTCCGCCCTCAATGTTGATGTTTGAAATATACCCTTCAGGCGTTCCTACGAACCGCGCTCCACCAAGGCCATTGGCGAAAGCCTGCGTGTCCCACCACGGAAGTAATATCATGGGGTTTTTCGTGTTTGATACGACATTGTAGCCATAGCCATCGTTCGTCTGGCTGATAGTGTTGGTCAGGTTCCATTGTGCTGTCGTGTATGTTGCGTTGTTGCTCAGATAGAATCCGTCGCCATAATTGTTCTGTGCCGTCAGGTTTGATGCAACGCCATAAGCCATACCGCCCAGATAAAACCCGGTCCATTGATTGGTGGCATAGATGTCCCGCAGGGTAGCAAATCCGCCCCCACCGCCAGATGTATCAATGCCACGCGCCGTATCAGAAGCCGGAACAACTGAACGATCCACAGAAAAGCCAGACAGGGTGTAATTGGACAGTCCAGCAGCCACAGAAATCACAGGGGCTGTAGCCGAGTTGGAGACGAACGTTACAGACGTTTGCCCCGCACCTACGAGCGTAGTGCCGTTTCTGGTGATGTTAATGGGCGAGGAAACCAGACACTTGCTGATGCCCTGCGGGATCGCAACGTTGTTGTATGCTGAAAGAACGGCATTGATGGCCACTGTGTCGTCGGTTGTGCCGTCACACTTTGCGCCCTTTGCCAGGATAGAAACAAAGGGGGGTTGCAGGAGGCCACCTGAAGTCAAATTTGTAACGGACAGATTTGTTGCAGCACCATCTTTGATCTTTGGTGCCTTCAATATACCATTCTCGGTATCGGCTTTCTTGCTCATCGCCCAATTCAAACCGGAAGGGCCTGATAGAGAAACGCGTCTGTCCATCTGTGGGACAGATTGTGCGAATGCGACCACAGGCAGGAAGGCCATCAAAGCAACAGGAATACGAATCATAGCTTCTGGATCTCCAGTCCGGGCCAGTAGAACGGGCTTTGGGTGTTGGTGAGTATTGCGGGGATGCCGAGTGTAGGGATTTGGGTATTGGCGGTTCTTATGGTGCCAAGGGCAGATTTGGCCATGGCGACCACCGTAGGAGATGCCTCTTGCCCATAAGAGGGCGATAACCTGGCCGCCAGACACCACATGATGGCGTCCCAGTATTCAGGAGGCAGGTTAATAGCGCTTGAGGCTGAAAGATTCGCCGGAAGAGGCTGCTTGTACAGGATATGTATTTCCCACAGACCTGATTGAGGTATGGGCCAGATATACAACTCTCCCTGCTGAAACGCGGGGTTATAGAAAGCCATAGACGGCCATGCACGCAGGGCTTTCATTCCTATTGATGCGTAATCTTCATAAGAAGGAATCAGCGTCAGATTATAGTCAAGCGGCTGAACGCCTGCATCCAGCCCGTTAGTCGGCGTCAGGAAGTCCGCTCCGGAGAAATCAAGCGGGGAAAAATCACCATCCTGACTTAATGGGGCACCGTTGAGCCGCCTTGCGTATGCAGCTTCGATTTTGTCCGGCCTTGTCGGAACATCGATATCGCCGCCCGGACCAATGTAGTAAACGCTACTTCCTGTCGACTGGAATGATGCGTCGGTCAGGTTTGGTACCAGCCAGCGGCGCCGTTGCCATTGAGCCAGCATCATATTCAAATGCCTGACCCCCGATATCATCCCCTGAGGGTCAGAAGTCATCCCCCCCGTGCCCACTCCGATCTGTTCAAGCGCCATGCCAACAAGGTCAGAGACAAGATATCCTTGTGCGCCGGGTGTGCCTTCAAGGTTTTCTGACATTGGGCAAGCGTCCTTTCGGTCGCATCACTGGCCTGGGGGGAAGAGCTTTGCCCTCTGGCTCGGCTTTCCCCTCAAAACGGGCGCGCACCTGCGCCTCCTGTTCTGCGTTCCTGACAGTCACGAACGTGAACCCGTCAGGCGCAGTGAGAGTACGAGGGTAGCGCGCCACGATCAGAACCCGTCATCCGTGGGAGACGGAACAACAACGCCCCAGTCAGGGCGCAGCATGGCCTTACCATAGAGCAGATCCATACGCGTTCCACGTACGTCCACCGGCCCGTCATAGTAGGTCAGTGTACGCAGGCTGATGCCGTCCAGATTATCGCGGCCACAATCGATGGTTGCACCTGTGACCATTTCCAGATCAACCGTCGCAAGCGTCATCGCCTTCTTGTGGTAAATGAAGTTACGGCGCGTGACCTCGCCAGCCTTGCCAATCAGGTTGACCTTGGCACCGTTCGCCGGGGCAGAATCAACGGTCTGATAAAGTGCAGCACTGCCGTCCGAATTGGGCGGGATCAGAGCGGGCATGATCGGAATGGAGGTCGCACCACTCGCCACATCCTGAGCAACCACGAATTGCATCGGGATAGCGCGGGACTGTTTCGTGATGCGGTTGACGCGGTTCACGCCGGTGATGGTGATGATATCGCCCGCTTTGAACCCACCATTTAGAGCGCTGACAGAAATCAGCGACATATGCGGCGAGGCTACGGAGCTGATGTTCGCGGACGGCACAACCTGCCCGGTCGGCGTGAACGAGTTGACTGCGCCCGTTGCAGTAGCCTGCCCATCATAGGAGCCGGTTTCATGCACGATGACCGTGTTGTCCTGCATCCAGCCGGACACGCCAAGCAGACGCGAGCCCATGCGACCCGAACGGTTGATGTCCGAGATCTCGCCAGCCGGGTTGAACATGCCCATCAGGCCCGCAACGGTGTCAGCCTCGGATAGAGGATCAAGGATGGCGTAACGGTTCGCCGCTTCGGCGTTACACTCGGACAGTATCGCATTGGCGCGGAGCCAGGTGTTCGAGGATGGAACAATCGTATTGCCCTCTGAATCCACATTCCGAACAAGGTTCGAGAACTGGAGCGAGAGCCCGATCAGATCAGCCGCGAGCGCACCGACCAGCACGTTCACAGACGGCGCAACATAACGCTCTGCGAAGCGGTCCACCTTCAGGGTACGGTCCTGCGTCGTGAACGAAAGCGAGGTGTTCCAGCGCTTGTCGATTACGAGGGGAATAGACCGCTCCTGCATACTCTGCGGATTTACGGTTGCACCCTCGATCGCCACGTTATCGTTCGGCAGTCGGACGTTGACAGTATCGCCAATCTTGCCGCCATTCTGGGCGAACTGGTCCTGATAGGACCGATCGACGTTCTGTACGAGAGAGTTCTGATTACGACGAATGGCAAGGGCCATCTTCGTAATCATCTGGTTATTGATAATGCTGTTTGACACGGGGTTAGGTCTCACGCATGGCGCCTGTGCGCCTCGTGTCCCGTTCTCGGCTGTTGCCAGAACGTGCGCCGGTTACGACCGGAAACACCCGTGGCTGTCGCGCCAGTCAGCGCCCGGTTATTCGATACCGGGAAACGAACGGTTTATAGCCCCTCGGCTTCGTTCAACTGCGCTTGTTGAACATGGTGGCGAAATCCTCTGCCGACAAACCGTTGTCATACAGAGAACGTCCGCCAGTAACGGCGCGAGCCGAACCCGTGGCAGCGGCTACAGGAGCGGGCGTCCGGGAGATCTGAGGTGAGGGGCGAGGCGCGGGCGCTTCTGCCTGCTTTGCACTCATCTCGGCCTTGGTCAGCCCGTCCGCGAACTTCTGAAGCATCGCGTACTGTCTGCGCTCGGGAGCGTCGAACAGGGCGCTAGCTGCATCCGGATCGTTGGCTAAAGCATAGTACACTTCGCCGGGATTGGGCAATTCCGAAATATCGCGAATGATCTGCTGATGACCGGGGTTGTTGAAGTCGAGACCCGCCGTTTCAGCAAGACGCTCGGTCATTGGCTTTACTGCGTCCCAGCCGTGCGTACCTGCCAGTGATTCTGCAACCTTGACCGTCACAGCACTGAAGTCTTCAAGCTGGCGCTGCTGGGCTGTTTGCACCTCGATCCGGCTTCGTTCTTCCGCCCGGATCTGTTCTGGCGTCATCTCAGGCTGGCGCGGCTCTTCCTCACCGCGAGCAGCAGCAAGGGCGCGGCGATATTCTGCCAGCTCCTGTTCGGCCTGCGCAGCACGCTCCTCGGCTTCGCGGCGCTTGGCCGTAATCGCTCCGATACGGCGCGAGAACCATGCGGGTTCTTCCGTCTTACGTTCGGTCTGCGTTCCTTCGTTTTCAGCAGGGGTTCCCGGTGTGCCGGGTTCGTGGCGCGGCGTCTCGGCCTGCGCCGTTTCTGCCTGAACGGCTTCCATCTGCCCGGCCTGCTGATCACTCCCGAAATCGATGCCAGTCAGGATATTGGTTTCCTCGGCAGGGGCTTGAATGGTCTCGCTCATACGTCAACGGCTCCATTTACAGGGTTGGGGGCGTGAATGAGGCCGCCCGGAGGGTTATTGGAAGGAAGGCGGTCAAGCTCGGCAGGTGGCCCACTCGGAAGCGATGCAGGTCCATGATATCCCTGCTCCTGAAGCACCTCGCGCACGAGAGCAGAGAGAACCGGGCGCAACTCTTCGGGCGCAATGGACCCGATCGCGGCCATGCGATCAGTCTTGGCCATATCCTGACGCGCATCTGCTTCCATCAGATCAGTGACTTGCTCGTGACGCTGCTTGTCGGCCCTTAGGGCAAAATCCTGGCTCTTGTCGTTCAGCTTCTGCTGTAGCTGCTGAATGATGCCTTGCATCTGCTGAATCTGCTGCTGTGCCTGCCCAAGGCGCGGGTCATCAGTCGCAGGCTTGAGGCGGTCGGCAATTTCGTCAGCAAGCGGGAAATCGGCTGCCTTGAAGAACAGATCACCGATCTGCTCCATGATCGCCGGGTTTGCCTGCAAAACCTGCATCAGGCTGTTGAATGTGTCCTGACGGCGCGTTGCGAAGGCTGGCCCTACATCGGCCTCAACGTCATATCTGCCAATCGTCGGATTGATGGCGATGATCGCGCCCTCGATTGCAGCCCGCTGCTCAAACGTCATGCCCGGCTCTGCCTGTTGACCAGGCGGCAATTCAACTTGCGCAGCCTGTGGAGCCTGTGGGTCGACAACGGCGCTGGTCTGCGTTCCGTCTGCACCCATGACCTGCACGGCGCGTTGTGTGTCGTAAACGTAAGGAATGGCGTCAATCAGGATGCGCCCGGCAAGACGAAGCGCCATACCCTGATTGTCGGTGTAATGATAATTCGCCGTGTCGGACTGGCGCTGTCGCTCGTTGATAGCGCGGCCTGACCTCTCGTTTCCCGGTGCGCCCATTTCCGCTTGATACTGGCCCGTGACCATCTGCATCTGGGAGTCAGACGCCTGCATGAGTCCGATATGCCCGGTCGATCCGGTTGCCGGGTCCAGTCGCTGGGGTGGGGTTATCGGGCTGCTGTCGTCGGGGTCAATTGATCGGTATGGAAGATAGGCGGCGTTCGAGACGTTCGCGTTCGCCCACTGGTTTTCATAACCCTCGATTGCGCGCGCATCGACCAGCCATGGCGATTTTGTCTGAAGTGCCACGCTCTCAACCGAGGCCGACGCGCTGTAGTTATACATGCGCTGCGGGTCGAGCAGGGCACGCACGAGGCCGGAACGATCCAGCTTGCCATCAATCACGCTCTCCATGCCAATGACGGGCACAAGCGGAACATACGTGAACACCGTATCGCCGCTTGATACGATCTTATCCCCGGCGATCAGAAAGAACTCGACATGGGGTCGCGTGATTGAGCGGCTTTGCGCCTGCATTGAACGGCAATATTCTATCGCCTCGGCAGGCATGACGCTTTCCCGCATGGGCTGGATTACTGTTGACCCGTCCTGCTGCGGTACAGGGACGGCCCAGAGCGTGTCCTTGCGCTCGCTGCGCCGGTAATACCGGAACACGCGCACCACATCCTTGCCTGCTTCCTGCCCGCGATAGTCGGTGTTGCCAGCAATCGAGAGAGGCGCACCAGAAACGTCCTTGTGCGCCGGATAGAGCCGTTCAAACTCTGCTTTGGGCATTTCTTCAACGATCATGGCCCATTGCATGTCGCTGTGGTCAGGCTCCTGCGTGTTGGGGTCCGAGTAAACAGACCGTGGATCAGGAACGCTCTTGATGTAGAAATCCTGGTCGAACGTATCAGCGCCGCGCACATAGTCGGTCACGATGTGAAACCAGCCGATACCCTGCCTGACCTGTCCCTGAATGGCGCACATATAGGCGTTCTGCTGGGCGTTGGACTGGTATTCGATATGCCTGATAATGCCCTCGATCACGTCCGCGGCCTTGGCGGTTGAGCCAAAACCGGTCGCGTTGACCTTGATGCCCATTTGCGATTGACGGGCGTCGTTCTCAACCTGCAAGACATGCTGCGCCGTCTTGTTGATCGTCAGGCACGGGCGAGGGGAACCGCCAAACGTGCCGGAACGCGCCTGATAAACGGCACTGTCCCACTGGTAGTGGTTGCGGGAATCAGCGTGGAAGAACCTCAGGTCATCGAGTGCATTTGTGCGCCAATTGGCTTCGAAAGCCTCTGCTGCCTCATACCGCTCTTTGACTTCCGCCAGTATGTCGTCCGTTCTTTCTTCCATGAATACTTTATAGCATAGTGCATATTGTTCGGTACAGCGAAATCAGAGCGCCGCCCAGCCAGACGGGCCGCCGATAACGGGCGAGGCTCTTGGCGCCTTCGGAGGGGGCATTTTCGTCCGCTCACGCAGCCCAACCGCGAGATAGCGGAACGCGTCCGATCCATGCGATGCCCAGTCATGCACGGGGGCAGCCTTGAATTGCGCCAGCTTATCGTTCCATTCGCGCCGATAATTCGTCAGACACTCGACGCCACGCTTGCATTTCACCTCATCAAACCAGCACCGGGCGAGGAACAGGCGAACGGCATTGATTCCATCATCCACACCGATCTGTGGCACGATCCGCACCTTGCGCCCGTTTGCCCGTGCGACTTCTTCACGCGTCTTGCCGGTGCCCAGCTCGCGCGCTCTGGCATCGTGCGGAAACAGATCCTCCGCATACCGATAGCCGCGCCCGTCAAGCCACTGGCAGTAGTGCGAAATCGCCTCGCCACTCGCCTCGTAATAATCGATCAGATGGATTTCACGTCCAACGATCTGGGCGCACCAGAGCGCCATACTGTCAGCAATACCCAAGTCCCAGGCGACGTACACCGGCACCGATGGATCGTATGGCACACGGCACAAGCGCGGCTGCTCACCGCCTTTGACGGCGTCCATTTCCGCCTTGTAAATCGCCCCCGGAACGTCAAGCACATCCCACCTCCCATCAAGCAAGGCCCGGCGCTGCATTTCCGGCATGGTTGCTAGATTTGCCCGGTATTCAAGGTCTATGTACGGATTGTCAGTTACGCGAGCGCCGATAAAGCGCCGCCGCGTGGTGATCGTCTGTCCCTCAATCTCGACAGAGGAAGCCGAGCATGTGTCACGCCCATCATCAGGGATAGACCAGTATTGCTGCACCCATTTCGAGCCGATACCGCCCGGATTGCAGTTAGCCCGCATCAGTCGTTTGAGATTTGTTCCTCGCAGTCGCGAACGCAGGTACGTCCAGACAAAATCAGAGGGGTATTGAGTCAATTCCTCAACACCGATCCACTGGAATTCCTCGCCTTGGAACTGGAATACATCGGCATCGCGCTCAGCATAGCCCATGATGACCTTGGCACCAGACGGAAACCGGAACTCGTGCTTCTGCTCGTTCCACGTCACGCCTTCCAATCCCTGAATAGACGGATACAGAGCCCGTGCGCGGTCGATCACTTCACGTAACTGCTGATAGGACCGGCGAAGGATCAGAGCCTTGTAACGAGGCACCAGAGGCGCGCTCTGCCACAGCCCGAGAGCGTCCACGATGAATGCGTCTGTCTTCCCACCACCAGCCGCACCGCCGTAAAGAACTTCCTCTTCCTCGGCTGCAAGAAAAACCTGCTGCCGGTCGGTTGGCGACCAGACAATGTTCGTCACTTCGAGCCTTTAACGGGGAGGGCGATCACGCCAAGCGCGTGAACCTGCTGCTCATTGTCTTTCTCATACAGACCAAGATGCTTACAGAGCTTTTCAAGCGCAGAGTTCTTGTCCCATAGCTTCAGCTTGGTGACGTAATAGACTTCTGCATCATCGCCGCGTCCTTCCGTGCGGCGCTCAACTTCCATAGCAGCAACGGCAGCCGATAGATCGTCGGACCATTCGCTAGGAGGTAGGAGAGAACCGCTTTCTGAAAAAGCTGCACGGATATCGCTAAGGCCGATCCGAGCTATTTCCTGAATTACACGGTCTTGGCTGACTTGCGTGCGCACAGACCTAGTTTTTTGCGCTTCTGATATGGCGGCTTGGATTTCAGTTTTTTTCAGTAAGTTGAACGCGGTCTGGCCAGCCGCCTTTCCGCTGTAACCGGCCCTGATAGCAGCCTGAGTCGCGTTCAGATCAACGAGATATTCTGAGACAAAACGGCGTTGTTTATCGTTCACCATCAATCTTCCCCAACAAGCCACGGCGCAATCCAAAGCGCCAACCTCTCGCGCCATTCATCGCGCTTGTTGCGGATTGCAAACCTGACCTTCTCGGCACGCGTCATTGGCTTGATTTCTTCCCATTCGGTCCATGCTGGGGATGACGATTCAACCAACGACTTGACGACCAAAGGGTCGACATAACGCGCCATGAAATCGCTGAGTGTCAGACCCTCAGGTCTCTTGCTGTCCTCCATCAAACCACCTCCCCACCAGAAGCGCGGCGGCTTGCCATGTTGCTCAAAACACGGACAAGCCACGCCAAGGAAAACCCCGCCACGCACGCCAGAAAAGCGGCGATCGGACCGATGAATGATGAGCTGAGCGTTGCAATAGCCGAACTCATCATCATTAGCGCCCACACTCTCGCGTTGTCAGACATGCCTAACCCCCTCCCCACCAGAGGCATGCTCCCATTCCAGCTTGCCGCAGCCTGAGCATTTCATCATTTTTGATGACCTGGTTTCGTGCGCGCCTTCAAACATCCGAATGCCGCCGATCGGCTGGTATTCGTGCCCGCATTTTACGACATATTCTCGCAGAGGAATTTTAAATTCCTGACCGGTCTTTGTAATCCTGCCATCTTCACTAGAAGGTCCGGTCTCTTCATCCATCTGTATCCCGCCCATGAGCTTATCCAGAAGAACATTGCGGTTACTATGTTGCGCCAAAGTCTCGCGGATAAATTCTATCAATTGGCCAGGTTGATATGGCCTTGGAGGCCCATAAATTTCCCGCTCAGACTCCTTGCGTGGAGGGTCAAGAAAATCGGCCAGTTTCTTGCATTTCCGGTCGATAATATCAGACCAGTCGCGCCATTTCTGTTCCAGAAAAAAATCTGCTTCATGGGAGAAGCCACGAATACGCTTGGCGAGCTTAGGGAATCTCATCAAACCGTTCCCCCACCAGAAGTGCGGCCGCGCGCCATTTTCCACAGCACGGCGATCAAGGCGCAGAAAGCCACAAAAGCCGGGCCGCAGGCCACCGATAGGGCTGACCCATGGGAAAGGATCAAACATGCGGCGACCGATGCAACTGCGAGAGGGCAGAGAGAAAGGGGTATGACCTCTACCCAATTCAGAGCCGTTTTCCGCCCCGTACAGGCCGTTCTGTTCTCCCTCGACGTTTGCGCCTCGCTGGCCGTTCCGGGATCTCCGCTCCGAGTGGGTGTAAAATCCCCCACACCGCCCTCAGCGGTCAACCTCGATGGTCTGGGAGGGGTATTGGCAACGGGAGCGGCAATCAGGTGCGCCCGATCGACGCGCTTGTGCCATGGGATGCTGAGATCGATCAGATCGGCATTCAGAGCCCGTTTCGTCGTTTCGCTCATGCCCGATCCTACCACATCCCGAGTCCCGTTTGTACCGAAATCGCCCGGTTTTGCTGGGTTTTTCATGCGGTGGCCCTCTGCTGGTCGCTATCTGGATCGGCAAAAATCCCGACCCTCGCGATCGCATCCTGCACGAGGCCGATGTGTTCCGGCGCCCGGCTCTCCACGGCTGCCTGCGCCGTGCGAAGCATGTCAGCCCTGCGCGGATGGTCCTGCAATTTCAGCAAGGTGCTGGTGAGCTGGCGTGCGTCGTGCCAGTCCTGACCGGCGCCGCGATCCTCTGCCAGCTTGCCGGTAATGCGCTGGTAGGCATCGGGGGCATAGCGCCGGATCATGCTCAGGCCGC
>DWLR01001037.1:0-20361 GCA_018246295.1 Papilio alexanor hazarajatica
CACGACCTCACAGAAGACAGGCGTGAAGTAGAAGTTTTCTGCGTTTCGTCTGAGGAGTGAGGTGCCGGAGTCCTAATTTTAGTCCTCTTACCTTTCCTACCCTTTTCTAATAAGGAAAGAATGGGAAGGGAAGCAGGATTTGAAGGGGAAGAGGATGGATCGGAAAAAGTAATGTTCATTTTTCTGTTCATCCCCTTCTCTGGCTATTAAAGGTAGGCAACACATCTACAACTCGCAAATGCTTGTTGCAGATGCCTATGGATAGCGGTCACTTAGGTGACCGCTTGCTTGTTTGCCACCTTTTTGTATAAAAAAATAAAATACATAGATACTTTCTCAAAAACTATACATAAAAAAGATGTGGGAATATGTTTATTTATATGGCAAGTTCCGGCAAGATTTGATAATAAATATTTTTATTTAAGAACAAAGAAGTTTAAACTGATCGGTGTCTGTACATGGAAAATAAATTAGCAAAACTATTACAGGGGGTATTTATCAATGCTATAGAACTCAAAACAACGATTTTTTTAAAAAAAATCTGTTTGTTACATTGTGCGCGCTAATCTCAGAAACAGCTAAACCGATTTGGATGCGGTTTTCACCAATGTGCAGTATTTAGCTTCAATCGTAAGATTTAGTTTTTATTTCATCTAAATCGGTGCATAAATAAAAAAAATATATCAATTTAAAACATTACGTTAAACAATTCCTCAGAAAAAAATGCTATAAAATGACTATTTAGTTGATGTGGATGAAACTTTAGTTTATTATATATGATATTCTATAAAATGACGACGATTAAAAGATAATACAAAGCTAAGAATAGACATATCGAGATTGCCAATGTAATTTGACCTTCGATCTATATTGTCAAATGGGCTGATCATGGTTCTACTTAGGCTGGACAATTACAAAGCGGTTGATAAAATTAACTTTTAAAATTTTTACAACATTGCGTTACGTCGACTTGATGGCATAAAATAATAAAAAATAGGATTTGGTAAAGTTAAAAATTAATATTCACACCTGTTATCAGAATTTTCAAAATGTTTTCTTTTTTGCTCCTCAAAAATCAAAAAGTATCCTTGGATAATCTTAATCTTTTAAGAAGTCTGTCAAATATTGAATAAAAAAAAATCCCATCTCACTAAAAGTATGAGGTGATTTAACTAAAATTTAATTAGTTATTTAATCAACTGTATAATAATGCTACATCTAAACCGTCACTTAGCTCTAAAAGGTCAAATATCGAGTCCATATCTTTTAAGAGCGTCCTAAGATTTTAGGTGACATTTTGGCATTGATTAAACTGAAGCTTAAATTTCTTTACGGTCTCCTTAAATCTATTAGTCGATGGCAAAAATGAGCGTAATTCAAGATCTCTTTTTTGTTATGCACTTTGTTGTAAGGTTGGGTTTGTGTTTTTATTTTCTGGCAATTAAATGGTTATTTTATTTTTTATTTATTTAGGTTAGGTAATACTTAATTTAATAAAGAACTGAATATATTAGTTACTTTTTCTTTCTTCGTAATCCCTACTAATATTATATATACGAAAGTAGCTCAACCTAAGTAACCGATCGTCATTAAACTATGTACATATGTTTTTTATGGTACTGGGAAGGATATAGGTTAGTATTTATTACAAAAAAAATTATAAAGGGAAAAGATATTCATTATATTATAAATGCGAATGTTTGGATGGGCATTTGTCACCACATCCACACCAGCTGAACAGATCGGGATGAAATTTGAGGCAGAGATAGATTATAGTCTGGAACATCACTTAGGTTTTTATCCTAGAAAAATGTACTCAATTGCTGCAGAACTACATCAGTTTTATTGAGCAAATTTTAGACATTGAAATTTAAATAATTTTATGGATTTTATTGCATTTTAAACAGGGATTAAAATATTAATTAAATTTCTCACCGCGTCTTGCAAGCCGTGTGTCAGAATCAGTGTCTACGAACAGCTTCATGTGGAAGAGCTCCCGCACCTCCGGGAAGTAGAACACCAGGATGCCTTCGATTAGCACCACATCAGCAGGGTAGATTGTGTGCGAGCGATGAGGGCTTCAAAAATATTGTGTTTTATAGACATATAGACAGAAAACTAGCAATGGGCGATTTTTGCAAAAAATACAATTGACTGAATCAATTCTGCTGGTGCTCATTCAATTGTCGATTAAGTAGTTCCTTGGCAGATGATTTGAATAAGTATCAACAAACTACTAAACGTATGCACACAATACGAACCAGTGTAACTCACCTAATAGAATTTGTGATGTAATCGTATTCCGGGACTTCTACTTTCTTTCCAGCAAGAATATCTTTCAGGATGGCAAGCAGCTTTTTGTCGTCAAAAGCATCAGGGTGGTCAAAATTGAACTGGCCCCGCTCAGCACGGAGCCGTTCTGAAGGCGTAAGTGTTCGGTAGAAGGAATCTTGACTGATACAGACAACTCGTCTCTCCGTCTGTTCCTTGTGCTGCTGACCCAACTTTTCCATTATGCGTTGGCATACTGTTGACTGAAATGTTTCATAATTAGTACTTATTAACAGACTTCTTTTATTATTAATTTGCTTCCCTAGTGAAGCTCATCCTCTTTAAAACAAGTGTTGCAATATGGGTGTTATCAACAAAATTAAATAGATGGATGATACGCCAAATTATAAAAAAACAATGTATTCCATACTAATTAAAGTATTATTTATTGTTGTAATTTTGTCCGTAAAAATTTAATGAATAATAGATCTTGCTCATGATAATTTGTGATGCAGATAATCTTATTTTTAACTGGATGAGTACAAGTTCACAACATAGATTCATAAAATGTCGGAATCTGTTACAAAATTTTGTCGTTAATACACTGTTTAATAATTCAGACAATTTATTACCTTAAAATAACAATAACATCTGTTCCTAGTGCGAATTTATAAACTGTTATTTGAACAATGAACCAAACAAACCTTGAGGTTATGGCACGTTTCTACTAATGTTATTTCAAGATTCAGAATCATGAAATAAAAATCTTTAGCGTTTTTCCAGGATTGCTCCTTTCAATTACGTAAGCAAGTCTTGAAATCAGGAAAAATCAATAACACATTGCGGTGTACAGACTAACCTTTCCACTCGCTGTCCCGCCAGCTACACCGATTAAGAATGGAGTTTTGCTTTCAAAGCCATTAGTAGCAAGATAATCTGCCGGCTTTTCAGACATTTTATTGGTAAAAATATGTCTGGAAGGAATTTTATTCACTAATACACCAAAACTCCAAACACGACTTCGCAAAAAAATCGCTGACATTGACATTTCAACCATTAATGTTGCCAAATTGAGAAATTATGTTTTATTGTTACATCATTAAAATTTAATTTATAAACTCTTTACCATATTTATTTTTCATTTGTAACTTGTATTATAATTTCAAAACAAGTCTTATCATGAAAGTGTTTAATCAGTGACTTTTTTTCTATAACACCAGCGTTTCTTATTTTGTTAACCTAGGGCCTAGGGCAACATTAGCATTTTACTCATTTCTTTTTGTAGTCGAATGTTTATCAACATGTTAAGTGAATTGAAGGGAGTCCTTACTTAACTACTTTCTTCTTGTTACTTTTACTGCAGAAGCAACACGTTAGTAGATAATCGTACATGGTCTCTGATAGTCAATTTTTGCTTCATATATAAAATATTGAGGGTTACATTGAAACAGACATTGTTTAAAGCAAATTTATTGGAATGTTTTAAAAAATGATAATAATTCGATCAAAAACAGTTTTACTTATATTTGATATTTATTTTAATCGAATTTAAAAACAGATTTTTCTGTCAGGTTCAAATTGGCTCGATAATTTCATAGATTTCACTTTATTACGAACTTTTTTTATATCTATACATAAATGACCAATTAAACATTCGAGGATTGTACAAAAATACTGATTTTCATATTTCCGTATTACATATTTCTGATTTGTTTGTCAGCTTTTCTAAGAGCTGCGCTCATTTCAAGTTGTTTGGCTCGGAGTCTGCCCCAGACGAGATAATCTTGTAGACCGATAATTTGAGCAGCCATTATAGCAGCGCTGTCGGGGTATATCACTGTGGCACAGCCGAGACCCGATGGCACAGAGAGCGATGACCAGATGTCCTGAAAATAATATACATTTGTTAAGAATTTATTAAAAAAATAACACGGAATTTTATTAAAATAAGACAACTAGCAACCCGACCAGGCGTTACAGGTAACATTTAAAGGAAGAAGTCACAATAAGTAAAAAAAAATTGTTGATATAATCGCTATCGCTGGTTTTCAATGGACTGAAAATTTTATACATATCGATTTAGATACCTAGTATGTTACTTATAACAGAAACGATCTATAAAAAATATTAATCCTACCATAGACAATGGTTCTAAAAATCTAACCTGTACAAGTTTGTCAGAGGGCGGCGGGCAGTTGATGACTGGATAGCTGGTGTTGCCAGAGAGCACGGGCCCGAGGCCGTTGGAGCGGCCGGCGACCGCGATGAACACGAGAGCGCCGCGCGTGTCCTCGTACTGCTGCATGATGCGCAGCGTCTCCTCTGTGGCCTTGTGAGCTGATGTAATACGCAGGTCGACGTCCAGCCCAAGATCTTTGGCCGCTGTTGGTGTAATAAATAGAAGATATGTATAAAATATTTTTTTGTCTTAATGTGGTGGCCGGATTGATTTTTTTTAGGATACGTCTATTGTTTTAAAAAATTATGTAAAGTCACCATTTATATATTAACAGTAAACTATAAGAGATATGTAGTTTGTTTCTGTTCTATGATCTATGGTCTATTATTATGGAGTTATTAACACAATCTATGTTGTGGTCTTTTGATCTTGTTAACGAGTAACAAATAAAAGTTTATTGGCGTCTATAAAAATGCCAAAACAATTCCACTTACAATTGTAATTCCAAGGACTTACACCAGACCAGGTGAAAATGTTCTGAATATACTCAGTTGAGAAATTACCGTTAGCTATTTTGTTGCAGTGTTCTCTATCTTGTGGGGATCCCATGAATACCACGACCTTGTGGTGAATTGTCGGCTTGAGGTGGTCGAGCTGGTCTTTGACCCAAGCGAAGTTACGCTTTACGGTGTCCAGGTCAGCGGCGGTCACGTTCTTCAAGTCTCTGTATACCTACAGATAAAAAAGAAAGTAATTTTATTTGGGTACAAGCAAAATATAAAGCTATTAAGTTTTGGCATTAATCAAATAAAAGTTTTCTGAAATTTTAACGTCTTCTAGCAACATTTCCTTATCGACATAAATTTCCCAACATTGTTGGCAAATTATAATATATTTTTAAACAACTTAAAAAAGGAGGAGGTTCTCAACTCGCTTGTATGTTTCTGTTTGTTACCTCAGAACTTCGTCATTTCTGAACCGATTTAATTTTTTTTTGTATGCATTTAACTTTGAACTCGGAAGATATACCGAAAATTAAGTTATAGACAAGCCCTGTTCCGGTTTAATGGATTTGTAAAGAAACGTACCAGAGGTAAATTTAATTGAGATATACTAATAATAATAAAGAAATAATTCGCACGCGTTCATTTCATATTCGTTCGGTGTTCGTTGCATTTTTTTTACAATTTTATTCCGCGAATATTAATTTCGATAGTAGATAACATGTGTCAAAAATTGTTATTGTCAACATTAACATGGCCACCGATATTGTAAATGAAGCTTTTTTGTATTTTTTTTTATAAAGAAGCAGGTGGCAAACGAGCTAACAGGTCACCTAATGTTAAGCGACCGCTATCAAAGAAGAATATTTCCTTTTTTTCTCCATCCCCCTTCTGTCAAATCCACTTCCCCTTCTCATCCTTTTCTTATTAGAAAAGGTGGGAAGTAGGACTAAAAATGGGCCTCCAGAAACTCAATCATCAGACGAAACACAGAACAATTTCTACTTCACGCCTGTCTTCTGACAGGTCGTGATATTTCATCAGTGGAACAAATGTTATAGTTGCGGACTCTATCACTGTTAAACTGTGTTTCTTATCCCTAAAAAATGGAAGAATTATACAAATTTGAATTTGATTTTCTTTTTGTTAAAAACATTAAAATATTATTATTTATGATGAAATTTGACTAAAATGTGTCTTCCATATCAATAGTACTTATGATGCAATCACACTTTACAACGAAATAACATCTCTGTAAATAATAATAACAGCCAGAATTACATAAGCAACGAATCTTACTTGTTTATCGACCATTAGACGTTTATCGCCCGAAGGCCACAACCTCCAGGAGTCAGAGTCGATGACGTCAGCCACCAGAATGTTGCCTGGAACATTATTGCGCAATTGATAAGTGTACCAAATATTGAGATTTGTACTGCTTTTAATTAATATTTTAAGTAGGTCACAAGTAGTATCATTTGAAGAGAAAAAAGTAGGCCAGTAATTATAAAAAATATAAATAAACTATGAAAAAAAAAATAGTTGAATGAGATTGATTGAATGATGAACAGATTTGTTACAATTCTTTGTTGTTTCGAAAAAGATTCGCTTGACACAACAAGTTATATGCTTAATTACTTAAATGCGTGGAACTGAGAAATGGTGTTAGCTCAAATATGGTAGAAATATTAATAGCGAAGACATGCTATCAGTTAAAATTAGAAAATAGCATTCAGAATAATATTCTATAGGTTAAGAAAATGTGAAAAGGTATGGGCATATTAATTTTTTTTAATTATTAGGTCTGGCAACTAATAATTTAAAAATAGATTTTACAGAGTGTATTTAAAAAATATTGTTAAAAGTGATGTGAATTACCTTCGTTATCGACACCGAATTCGATCTTCATATCGATAAGAGCGCAATCTCTTAAAGCCCACGCCTTCTCTAGTATTTCAAACACCAACACTGTGACTTTCTTCATGTAGTCGACTTCATCTTGACCTGCGGAACATACAAAGCTTGTTTTAACATGTATAAAAATTAATCTTCTGTACTTAAAAGGAAACTAATTTCTTCATCTAGAATATGTACAACTGTGTGCCGTAAGAAATAGAAAATATTGATACGTCTCCAAGCTGCCAGAGTATCCAGTCGGCACATAGGGCGCCAAATGTCATAAATATTTTAAAATTAATTTATTTACAATTATAAATCTTTGTTATTTGATAATGATATACTACATAAGTTATGTGCGAAAAACAAAACGTGCATTTGATCAGCAGCAGATCTGCAACTACGCACAGATTGCAAAACCCATTGAACCCGAGTCTAATGTTGGGCTGCTCACATCTTCTGTGCTGATGAAACAAATCAATATGTAACATTAGCATTTGAACTTCGAGCGCAGGCTGCAGCAGAACCGCAACTTCTGGCAGAATCAACCCAATCAATTCAATTCAAATTTTGTGTATTTTATAATGTCATATTAAATACCTTTATAAGTATATATATTCCCAAGGAGGGTTGGTGAAAACCAGTTGCAGTATGGACTACAGAAGAGTCCAGGATATATGGAAGAGTAGTACATACTGTGCCGACCCTTCGCAAGTGGGAAAAAGGCAGGGAGATGATGACATAGGGCGCCAATTTAGCGAATTTGCCACACCGTGGCCACGTATGTAAGTTAACTAACATACGTTTCGGATACGTAGCCGGCGACATCGTCATGGCGTCCTAGTAAGGCTAAGCTAAGTGTAAATAATATAAGTATAGTGTAAATAATAATTTAAAATATAAATTCACCAATAACAACATCGTTGACTTTCAATTTAGCGGAGAGCAGCTGCTCCTCCGACCATTGAGGGTCGTGGTTGGCGTCGTCCTTGAAGAAGGTCTCGAGCTTGACGGGAGTAAATCTGTATCCCTCTGGCACTCCAGGGTTCCGTTTTAGGAAGGAGCCTGTGGCCAGCCGCCGCGTCACCCACTCGATCGGCACCATATCGCATTTCTTAGATATGAACGCGGTTGGCGAAGCTATTTTGACGAATGCAGTTTTGATGTCTATAAAAAAAACGGCTTTTAAAAATCCAATTGTCTGTCATGTTATAATTGAATTTATTTAACTTGGATTACCCAATAAATTATTTGAAAAACTTTCACGTCTCTAAAGCGTTCAAGATATATTATATTGATAGAGTTTAATATAAAATAAACTACTGTAAGGATATTATGAACAGACCAGAACTGGAATTAAACATTTGTGGAAATTGTGATCTCTTGAAAAATATTTTGCCTAGGTTACCACGATAGCATCTTAGTGTAAAAGTAACTAATGTTATTTCTATATGAGTAGCCGTAAAATTATAGGCTCCAAACGGGTGGTACCGCCTTCTAGTGGGCGCTGGATGTTTTCATAGTATACATTTAATATAACGAAACACTTTGAAAATACCTGAGGGCGTTGGATTTTTTTCTGGTAGTCCGTAAAAGGTTGGGAACCTATACCTATACTGGACACAGTCCTTCTAAAGTTTAGATTGAACAAATATTCGTGTAAAAGTTTTAATCGAAGAATATGTGATTTAATGTATACCTACTTGCTACATGAGCCGAGAAGGTTTTAAAACAATTAATAAAAAAAAAAATGATGGAACAGCATCGCCTACTTCATAGAAGTGCAACTTCTAAAAGGCAAAGTAGTCCCCATGTAGTGCGAGGGATACTTTTTATTCAGTTTTTACGTAGGTATCATTCTTATTTGCATTACGTAACATTTTTCTTCTATCACATGTTACGAAATATCCTTAAATGTGACGCGTCCTTGTAATTCAAAAACACTCATATGCGTAATGTTTTTACGAAATTCGAAACAAAATTCTAATTTATTTAAATGGATTATGTACAAAAACTTTCCAAGAAATCTTGTAAACTGGAAGATATTGGGTAGCTTATAGTATATTGGCAGCCTATTTGTACATCGTATCTTAGTGATATGACCTTAAGTTAAATATAGTTTACGTTTCGTAATCAATACAAACAACTAAGATAATACTTCGTTCTTATTAGAGGTCAGAAGGGAAACAAGTGAAATGATATCGGAGTACGTAATACAAACAGAATATTGCGAATTAAGTAAGTATCTAGGTACAACATGACAGGTATTCGGATGTTTAAATTGACATTAGTAATATAAAATTGTCATATCACTATTAGATCAAAATGGAAACGATGTGATGTGCAAGTTTGGCATTCCTCTATTTTTGTTATTATATACTTTCAATCATATTCAATTTCAAGGAGTACTTAAATATTTTAACCTTTTGAAATGTGGTTTGATGCCCCTACTCCTTAATTTCCTACTAAACTGTAACTGGTTGGTTTACTACGGTTGTAACTGTTTACGTTTAGTTTCATCGACAATGTATTATATATTAATTTGTGTGTGTGCGTGTAATGATTTTGTCACCGGTAAGAGATGCGTCATAAGGGCTGCGAAACGTCTTTGAATTGCTGGTGCGCGACGCGAAAAAGGCCTGGAGCGCAAAGATTTAATAAAATTTGTTTTAACCATTCAAGCTTGTGCTAGGAAATTGTTAAGGAAATCTAGTAGCGGACTTAAACACACATGTTGCAAAACTCGTACCTTAAGCCTAAAAAAAAACCGTTATAAAAATGTCCTTACTCGCTTCTTTGAGTATTTCAAAAACTTTGGCATTGGTCTGATTAGAGATGGCCGCTTTTCCTTCCAAATCGTGCGCTTTGACACCATCGCCGGCGGTGATTCTGTCCTTATTGAGTAAAAGACAATGGCCCGGCTGCTCAGGTAAATCGAACACTTGTTTCGTCTTGCCTTCTATTATCAAACTACCGAGCTTCAGTCCGCCAACTGAAAAAGAACATAACAATAATAAAAATCTTAGGCGAAATCTCATGAACGCTCAACCCTAAGGGGACCAAAAAAGTCAAGGATATTATTTTTATCAGAGATTATTTTTATTTAAAAGAACCGGTAATTTATTTCTATTTTCTTTTACAGTTTTCTTTTCTCGTGCTTGTCTTTATAAGTTGTAGATTGCCTATCCTCCATGATTAATTAAAACTCGTACCCAATACCTTTTACTGGGACATACATTCAAAACTAATATGCGTCAAAATCATCATCTACTTGGAGACGAGGAGTCGCATGTTAGATTACTATACATTTTGGTCATAGCAAATGGTGTTCAGATTTTGAACAACTTATGAGACCCTGTATGCTTAATATTCCTATTGGAAAAATATGTAATGGAACAGTAAGTCAGCCAACAGTCAAAATAATTATTTTAAGAATTAATTTACATATGTATAACTACTAAGTAAGTATAAATTAATGTAATTAAAAAAAAAGTTTTATCCATCAATAATCTGTAACTTCCTTTGTATTACGATGTGCGAAATTTGAACCTGTGGATATCAAATAAAGTTCTTAAATCGATATCAAAGTTATTAATCAGATTTTTTTTTAAATATTATTTAACTCATATTATTAAAATAAAATTTACTAATTCATATAAGTAAACACGTCCCAGGTTATATGTATTATTATTTAGTCAAACATTACCATCTTATACCACTCGCAAAAGTTATTTTCAAGGCCAAACATAAACAAAGTTGCGTTTTTGCACTATGAAAAATTCCGAAAAGTAAAACGAAACATGATATAGACATCATAAATCAGTCGAATAATACTAGATTTAAAACAAATAATTATAATTCTTACCTTCTTTAGGTTGA
Source organism: Papilio alexanor hazarajatica (assembly GCA_018246295.1). Classification (NCBI taxonomy): domain Eukaryota; kingdom Metazoa; phylum Arthropoda; class Insecta; order Lepidoptera; family Papilionidae; genus Papilio; species Papilio alexanor. The sequence goes on from DWLR01001037.1 coordinate 10,729, forward strand.
GACATTTTTCTGACTTATTGAATGATAAACTGGTAATGAAGCGGCCTTAACACAGGAATTTATGCACCGAGACCAACCTATATATCAGAGAGAACTTCTTATAAAGTTTTGACGACGAATATTTGTCGAATTCAACCACGTGCTCGACGCTACGCTTTAACTAACATTTGACAAGTTTGTGATAACAGTTTACAACAGAACTTCACAATTTTGATCCATACAATAGTATTTTTAGAAACTTATTCGTAAGACGGTAATTTTAATTTTAATTTATTAATAGTAGTTTTATAACAAGTTTATTAAAAGTACTTAAGTAAAGTCTATCAATGTCTGTTAGTACATACTGAAAATGTTACTTTTGTTATTGGTTGAACGAGAAAAATGTTGAAATTGATCGTGATTGGTACGTGGTAAACTAACCTTATATAAAACAAACAAAAAGGAGGAAAGGGCGTAATAATTTTCATTTGTTCTCGCATAGTTTTGTCTCGTTTACTCAATTTCAAATGCGTAGGTTTCGGGATCATACTTCAAACTCGTAGAGACTTTAGGCCTGAGTTAGAGATTCGTTTAAAAAAAATCATGGTTTTATTCTAAAATTTTTACAAAAAATTTTCATAGTATCAAGAAGGATCATGCGTCGTATTCCTATTGCTATTTCATTCCCTCAATGGGCGTACTCCATCTCACTCGCAGTCAACTTCAATTCAAATTCAAATTATGTATGGACATTCTTCAATTATTTCGTGATACTTGTCGCTCCTATACGCTTCATAAATTAAGGTTGTTGTTGCCGCATTTTGCAAGTTATTTGCTTGAGACTACCATCACATATTCAGGTAAGTAAATAGACGCTTATTAAGTTTTTTTAATTTATAATGATAAATGAATAATACTACAAGGCTATCTACAAATACCTGTAGGAATAAACTGAAATTTGCGGTATTAAAGTTGTGTTTAGTTTACGTACATTAATTTATGATAAATATTGCTATGGAAACGTCAGATGACAGAACAATGTGGTGCCCCACATGGCATTACTGCTTTTTGTTTTGTTACTTAAGAATTATAAACTTTGGTTGTATTTGAATGTACAAATTATTTAAGCATACAAAAGTTATATTCTTATTAATAATAAAACAGTTTGTGACATTTTAATTAGTGAGGTCTGAATAGTATTACAATGAACTTTCATGCAGTTCCAGTGTTACGTATTAGTTTATATAACACTTATTTTTGTTTTGTTTAAGTTTATATTTACAATGAAGTTTGGACATATTTTTTAAAAACATTCTTAACTCTCATAGAGTGGGATATATTATAGTTTTCACTACAATTTAAAGGTATGATTTTTGTTAATATAGGTACATTTTATAGTATTAAAAACATAATATTTTATAAAATAAAGTAAATCTTCAATTGGATTGAGAACTGTTTTTTTATTAGTGGTGCAGTTTTATTTATGTTTCGATGATTTTTGTCATGAAAGTATGAAGAATTCAGTTTGACCTTTCTAACAGAAAATTTTATTGCTAATGTAAAGCAACCATGTTCTCTAGAGTTATTTATAATGAAACAAAATATGTTGCAGTAATTTAGTTTGGACTTTTCACTTGAGAAAGTACAGGCTGAACATAACCACCATTAGCACAGTAAAAGGAATTAAGGTAGGCAACATACTGCATTTTTTTTAATTTTTTTACATTTGTATTGTTACCAGTCATTATCAGATTATGAAAAAATACAAATAACATATAATAATTTTATTGATATTAATAGACTGACTATGGCTGCTGTATGTAGTTCTTGCCAAATTATGCTGAGAAATAGTCATTAAGTCAAAATGTGAGTTAGATATTTAGCATTGATGCATCATTTTGAGAAACTAAATATTCACTTGAATATAAAAAAAAAATTAAAGTCATTTTTTGAAATTTAATAATTAATTAGCAAATTTAAACATTTATAGACTTAACCTGGTTAAAAGTATAAATGTTTAATGAATACAATACAGATACTATACTAAAGACTGGTTAAGCTGACCGGCGAAATATCTTGCTCTCTGTACCACCACTTTTGCTTCTTCTTTATTTACATCTACACTTATTAGTTCCATAATATATACTATACACATTTTATATACTGACACTGTGTATATATGTTTCCTATTAGTCCTAACAAGTAGTAGGTTAACATTGAAGCTGAATTGAATTAGGAATGAATATGTTTATTATGGGTAGACATTGCAAAAGGCATTTCTATAGCTACACTAATAATAGTGATCTCTGTTATGAAATATGAGTAGGTAAAATTTGCAAGATTAGCTTACTTACGAAATAAATATTTTTTTTTTATTTATTTAAATTTAAACCAGTAGCAAATACATACATACATCTTTACCATAATACCTTTTATAATAATATAATATCTTTGAAGGCTAATAAATTTACAAAAAAGCTATTAACAAATAGTTAGAGTTAGCTGTACAAAAATAAAGTTTCTTGTCTTATTTTCCACATCACTTTTATAAAGTTTCTTTTTAGAAATATCTACTTGCATCCTCAACCCGGAGGTGTAAGCAGAGATTACAGATTGATATTAATATCAATATTAATCTTGAGGATATTATGCAATTTGAGAAACATGTTGGTACGTTCACATATAATATAGATGATTTAACTGAATCAATGTCATCCTGAGGCAACTTAAGTTCAAGTTCGTTCTTTTTATAATTAAAAAAACAACATGAGAATGAAGAGTCATTTGATTCATGAAAATTTAGAATGCTTCGTAGTATTTTATAAAATGCAGGTCTCTTCGCAAAGTCCAATCTGGAAATATTTTAGTTTCCCTTCCTAAATCTTGATGTACTTTATTTTGGTTTACAATCATAGATTATAAACATATGTAATTTATTATATCACTGTAGTGAAGAATTATAGAGAAAAGGTTGATATTTTTTATTGCTTTGACCCAATATTAACTCAATCCACAATTCCTATGTAAGTTACAAACATAAATGTATATTACTGTATTCATTCCTCTACACATCTTCATATCCCTAAGATTTTATAATGGATAATAAGAGTAGGCTAATCTGTTGTCACATATCTGCTGTGATCATCTTGGAAAAGTGAATAGGGATCGCTATTTCTAATTAACCTTTAATTATTTATTTAATAATAGAATCGTAGTAAAAAATATCTTTGGTAAATTAATTTTCATGGAGACAAATAAACAAGTTTTATATAAGAGAGACAAACAGAAACAATAGAATTGAAATTAATCAAAGTAAAATGTACAGAAAAATTTCAAAGTTTCCTAATTCTAGTCTCACTGAGAACTTAACGTAAAACTAAAAACATAAAGTAAAATGAAAAAGAGTTACAGAAAGAAAGGAAGAAATAAAGTAGCTAGAGGTGTAACGAATTATTTAAAAACGTTAGGAATAAAAGTAAGAAGAAAAATGAAGAAAGGAGCAAAAGGAAAAAAAAGCCTTTTTATGAACAAATTTATCATTTGAGCTTTAAAGACTGAGCGGAGCTTGAAAATGAATGATGTCCGGGGGTCTAATATCATGGAGGCTACACGTGCGATCAATTTTTTGAAAAGTAAAAGAAAATTTAAAATGTAATCATTTATGTATTAAATGATTACATTACATTAGAGCAATTACGATGTATGATTTATTCAGTATATTATTTAACGACTAGCGAGTGGTATTGGTCCACATCCGTCGCCCGCTGTCAATAGGTCTCTACCATTATGACACGTCAACTATAAACAGCAAACAAACATTATACAACACCCCCTTTTAGTATAGTATGAAACTAACTTCGTGTTTGGCTATGTCTAGTCTAATTTCAGTATTGCTCGATAGTTAAGAATAAATTAGCATAAAAGTGGATGATGCAATAGCATTCGATTTTAAAATAGGCATAGTTGTTTTTAATTTACGATTTACAAACAAACCAATACAAGTATTGATTAATTTTCGTACTTAAAAAAGTACTTGTGACAATAATAATTTTGGTAGTTAATTTTCTCGTCGTAACTAAACTGTCGACTTCCGTTGATCTCGCCAAATATCACTTTGGTTGCAATAAGGTATTTACAACTTTACTTCATTCGAATTAGAAGTTTTAAACTTCCTTGAGCTTTAAAACTTTGTTAAATACATAGGTAAAGAATATCGTTGAGTTTAATACTTCTTGGAGTTGAAAACTTCATTAATAGGCTTGGGAACAATGTTAAGTTCATTGGTTTAAAATCATTGTGTTCATATATTGTTTAAAATAAATCTATTCATTTTTACCTCGATAGCCTGTGGCGGAAGGTGGATGGATGGAGTGATTGAAAGATGACATGACTAAAAGACAATTGCCTACTAAAGTGACGGATGATAGAGCGATTCGGAAGGTGAAAACGTGTTGATAGGACCCCACATAAATTGAGAATAAAGCAGAGCAGAGGGAGAGGGTTTATAAGGCTGCCACACACTGACTTGATTAGTATTTCCGCTAGAATATAAAGAGTTGAAAATTCTTTATCACAAACACGTTCCCCTTGAGTGAATAAGTACCCTGTGCTACTAAATTGTACTCTATGTTATAATTATTAAATTTGAATACTTTATCGGTTTTTACTCTTATCTATATGGTAATTATATTTATTATGGGTTGTTAACAAAGATAAACTTCTTGGATGATGAAAGCTGCGCTTTAAAAGTTGTAACTAAAATTTGTTTTTATAAAGACGATTGTGTTTACAGAATTATAGGGCAGGTCAGATCCAGGACTTATATGCTTCATATTGAAGAAAAACGTTGTGAAAGATCGTCTTAGAAATATTCAGAGGACCCGACTACTATTTGCTAAGTTATATCTTTACTAAATAACTCTGTCCTCACTATTCAGAGAGAAATGACACGTATAAATGGAATACTCAATCTTTGAAAAATCTAATTGTCTGATTTTACTGTATAATTTTTACTGCTTTATTTTTTAATCATAAACGAAAACTGACACTATCAGCTAAATTTACTATTTATTGGTGTGCTGTTTGATTGAATCATTGTATATTTGTAAAGAGCAAATGATATTTGAACGCACGAGGTGTCGAAATACTCGTAGCGTTACGTAATTGGCGAACCTGTCGCGAAATCTTATTATTGCATGATTGTAGTCTAGTTACGCCTACACAGTATCACAGTTTGCTTATTCAAATTATTTAATGATAAGTTATTTGTAATAAACAAGTTACAAAACGAATACATAAAATTTTTGATGTGCAATATTGAATGGATAGGAGAAACAAATTAAATAAGAATTAAGAAATATATTCTGTTCATTCATTCTTTGATTAGAAATAGATTTAAATGCGACTTTGACACTCATCATAGAGGCGGAATGAGTCTGATAGCTCAATCAACTTTTCCTTTCCATCTTCATCTCTTTAATGAATCCTTTTTTATAGTTTGTATAAGGGCTGGCACTGGCAACTATTTGCCTTACTGATAGGTGGGTTTTTTGATCGTTTTGCTCTCCGGGAAAAAACTAGACAAAGCTATAAGCTTTGTCTTTGTGATCGAAGAAGTTGTTAATGCCTTTAGAGCGTTTGATATCAATATTAGTTACACTTTTTGTCACCAAAAAACCTGTCTCATGCTATAAAAAAGTATCTGCTAATAATTCTCAGCTGTAAAAAAGTTAAAACTAGTTTTGGCTGCCTCGACGCCAACACGTCTGCTATGAAACGATCAGTTGTTATTGTTAGGAGGTACTACGAACAAATACTTTTTCTGTTATACTTTAGTAATATTCTTGGTATATTTTTTGTTATTTATTCAGTAGCAAAGAAACGATTCGCCAGATGTATGCATCGTTCCAACCAAAGTTACGTAAAACTTAAAATATGTGAGGACCGTAAACGTAAATCTGAAATATTTGGGACAACCAACTTCTTATCACTCGATATTTTTTTAATTTAACTTCATTGTATTTCTAATTTAATTTCTATCTGAATCTAATCGTCGCCTTCTATTGTAAGTGATTTTGTTTTTTTATAAACTTTAGGTTTTGGATTGGCTATGAAATTTAAGTAACAACGCTATAACTTCCTAAAACATCTGCAACATAATACCGACACGTTGCCTCCTTTGTGTATAAACGTACGAAGGGCGTAAATATGAAAATACAGGAGAAAGAAGGGTTTCCGGTTCTGACACTTTTCGCAGTTTTAGAATATACCCGGATCCGAAAACATATTACATATGAGCAATTATTTTTAGAAGGTAAATTTCAGACGTAGGATGTTACTATTGCCTTTTTACTTTTTTTTTCTTTACTTGAATTATTTTTATCTCTTTCTATTTAAAACATCGTCTTCATCATGCGATCGTTATCGTCTTCATTATGCGATCATTGATCATCATGTGGGTTTCATGTGGTTTTATATTAATAAACAATATAAAGCAATGACCTATTTATTATAAATACTATCTTGTTAGTATGATATTTTTATGATAGACTAGACTTTATTTTGCCTGTTGTTAAGTGATGGAAACACTACACCACTGTAAATAGTTTGCAAAGTTCTAGCTCTCCATTATGCTTAACATGATAGGTTAGAAAACACATCAGAATAGACCCGATACTGTGTCCCGTACAAACTTTTTAATGGCCATACGCTCATACGCTTTTGAAAAAAAAAAAATGTTCTTTTTGTAATCAAAATTTTTGATGTATTTTTTACTAGAAATTTATACATTAAATGATGTAGCCGAGGCGTAATTTTGCTACGGAATTATCTGTTGTTTATAGCACAATTCCCTCAGAGATATGTTGTGGAAAGATACCCAAATGTCATCCGATAACTGACCCCCCGCGGCTGATCTGATGCCGCACTAGAGTTGCGTTTCTGTTACGTATTTATATTAATTTATCGCGTGTAAAAATAATATTGTTGTCTCATTACAGAAATAATAAACTTTGCAGTCCAATTTCGAAGCAATATTGAATTTCTTTTGCGTCATCATATCTAAATGTTTAATAAATACAAAATTTATGATTAAAAACAACTAATCAAGGACACCGTAAACCGATAAATATTTAATCGGCTGCTATTATTCTTTTAAGTACAAGTAATTAATAGACAAAAATGGTATATATTATAGATGGAGGTATTATGTGTCTTCCGCTATCTGTCGACAATCATAAATTATGGATTTGATGCCGACCTTCCCGAAAGTGGGGTGTAATTAAGAAAAATAATAAAAAAAAAAGTTTCAAACATTATATATTAACTTCATTTATATACATATACACAAGTTTCATTGTCATAAGTAATGAAAAATTAAGATTTTCGACATTTTTTATGCTTTCCCCCCATAACTCGTCCAAAACCATACACATACGATGCGCCCAATCACCTTAAAAAGCCCTAGAGCCACGTCCCGGTTTTACACCCGCGTTCTATGAGGTCGCGGTAAATCTTTGGTTCAATCGGGCCCATTTGTGCAACAGCTGAAGGTGGATCTGACACTGTTAAAATAGATAGTCAAACTGTTTTCACACTAATTGATTGACGTCTGTTGACATGTAAATTTCACATTGATAACCTCGATGACGTAGATTTTCTAAGTAGGTCCTTATATAGTTTACGACGAAAATATTTTCGAATGGCTGACGTCATTTAGTATACTATTTCTAGTGATTTAAAGGTTTTTAGATCGCAGTTCGTTGTAGTTACAACGGGGTCGTTCTTTATCAACTTTATCGAGCAGTTGTTGTGTTGTTGCCATTATTATCTGCTTTGGTTGCTTGACGTTAAATATAATCGTTGGCGGGGGTTTGACATAAGTTAGTCACCGGTCAACTTCAAGTGGTGTGCTTACAGTGATACAGAGAAAGTTTTTACATAAATTACACACCTTTTTCAAATTTCTTCGTTATCTGACTTCTGGTTTATTTTTAAAACGATTTTAGTTTTAATTTCTTATTGGCGTGAGATTAGTTAAGGTAGTTCTCAATGTTTTTTTACATTATGTTTTTATCTAAATATCTAATTTCTTATAATATTGAAGTATTATAAGAAATTAGATATTTGAAGTTTTTTTGTGAATATAATAAAAAAAATAAACATATATTTGTGAATACAGCTACAACCTCTTAAAACTTCTTAATTTCAGAATGAGATTATCTCTTAATTAGTCATCATAATTTCATAGGTAAATACGATCTGCTTATTCAATGTTAGGTGAGTCTTCTAGCTACGAAATTTGTATTTAGGGAAGGTTGCGGCCAAACATTAAGCAATAATAAAAACTAGCAATAACTTAAGTACAAAAAAGCAATAACTTAAGTAATTTAGATGCCGGCTTACAAATAAATTTATTTACTTAAATTCCTTTTCATTAAGGATATCCTTCCGTTCCAGACAAAACATGGACGGTCCCGTTGGACCAGCTCCATGTAAGCTGAGCAACGGAAGAGATGAGGCACGTCCTGACACCCCAACACAAAGGCTAAGCGCGCGGGAAACGAGCGATGACAGCTGTCAGTCAAACTGTCAGTGTGACAAGACACAAGGGGAAGTGAAAATAAGAAGCAAGAGGTACGGCAGGGGCGCCGTGGAGTCAGGTAAGGTTTGGAGAATTTAGAAAAAAAATACGTATTTTTAAATGACGTAAGTTAGTTTGACACTTTCATCTAAATCAAATAAGCTAGATAACCGGGCAATAATAGTTATTCAATAATTCAATTCTTTTTAGCTATTGGTAGGAAGAATTGAATTATTATGGCCATGAGTCCTATAAATATAAATATTACACGGCATACGAATTTTGATCAAATAAAGTGCAAATCTACATAGTGCAACACTAATAGACCGATTCATGCGGGAAGTCCCACGATCTCACAGAATACAAGCGTGGAGATATTTATAATTCTGCGTTTGGCCTGATGGGTGAGGCGGCTTAGTCATCATCCTTCCTTTTCCCTTCCAGAGAGAAAAAAAGAACAAAGGTGCCTTTTCTTATTTTTCTATTCTCTCATTTTAATAAGAATAGGTCGGAAACACATTCATAGTTGCGGATATCGATGGGGAGCTGTAGTCACTGAATGTCAGAGAGTTATGTAGATATATAATAACATTCTCATAGTTTGTGGTTGCATCAATACCTGTGTTTGTTATATGCTCGATATAAGATTGTTTGACAAGTTGAAGCGACGTGTACGCGTGCATATCTCGTGATGTCGTGGACTCAGGATTATCAGGGCATGATGAAACTCTCCTGCGGAGGTCGCCCATTCGTAACGCGCGATCGCTGATAACGACAATATGAACGGACAACGTTTGTTCGTATTGTTCGGAATCGACAATACATATATAAATAGAATACGCAATAATGCCCTATGTGTAATATGATAAAAGTAATTAAATAATCAAATATAAATGTTTCTATTTGATATAAAAATTTTATATTTTTTAACCGACTTAAAAAAGGAGGTTCTCAGTTCTCTTGTTTTTTTTTACGTATGTCATTTATGAACCGATTTTTTTGTTATCGTCAACATTGCCGTGGCAACTGATTTTGTAAATAAACCTTTTTATTATTTCTTATCCTAAAAAAAG
>DWLR01001038.1:0-20357 GCA_018246295.1 Papilio alexanor hazarajatica
CTATAACATTTTTTTTTCTATAAAGTTTTGTCATAGTCTAGGAGTTTGCAGAATGTACGTACGTAAATGTGAATGTAAGTAATATATGTACATTTATGTTTTACTTACTTGAAAATCTCTTTTTGTTGTAAACTGTTATTATCAATGTAAACGCACTTGTACAAACACTTAATACGGCGTCTAAATAATAACTGTATGATATTACGACGAATATTATGTTTATAACGCATAATATTATGTAAATTTTCAAGTTCTATGTCACTCAGGACACCGGTGTGTCAAGTTCAGGTTTTATAGATCAGGAATCTACAAAGACTTGATCGTCAATTCTCTAAATTGTTATTTCTCAGCTTTTAAACATTTGATTAAAAACAAACTAAATACGTTTATTTTAAGATTTCAAATTGCTTGCTTAATAAAATTAAATATTGAAATCTGCAATATCAAATGCATTTATCGCTTTTCGTCCACACTTCGTCAAGATAGCGGAAAATTTAAGGGTTACAGAAAACAGTGGTAATGCGCGATTAGGCATTAAGATTGGACTATGTCCAGCATTCGACTTATACAGACTGATAATAATAATATTATTTTATAAGTTATTTACTGACGCTCATTGATACATAAAACCTTTTTTTTTATATCAATAAGAATTTAATATAGAATTTCATGTTATATTTTAAAACCACGTTTAATATTTATGGCAGGAGAAAGAGTTAAAGTTAATCTTCTCTAGTTCGCGTGCTCTACAACTACTGTCGTACACTATTATAAGATATATAATGTACAGTGCTGTTATATGAAATGCGAATACTCTCGAATAATCGGCATGGATATAAAATTCTTGCTAACGTATTATTTGAAATTAACCAATACGCCTATGTGCACAATCAGAAAATCTTTTGATGTCAGGCTCTTAGCTTATATCAAAGTATGCCGATCAATAAAATTAACGTGGTAATGGCATTAAGTTGTAATATTTTAATAAGTCTTTATGTTGCGCAATATTTCTTAACATATAATGTTATATACATTTTTTTTCAGACTATTGCTATCCCACTGAACCTGCATGCCGTAGACCTCTTCTGAAGTCCTCTTTAGAAGAGGTCTATGGCATGCCCTTATTGAGATATAGAATTCAGCCCCTGCCTAAATCATATACGAATGGGCACACATTGAAAAAATAGTCAATTTTGTTTTTATTGAAAGTATTCTAATTTAAATAATTTTATTTATAATGCTTAAGTTTGTCCTTAAGACACTTATAGACATGGTACGTTTTATTACTAATCCATTAAATCCAATCATTCCTTCTCTTAAATCAACCTATATGTAAATTTTCCGTATAACTTCGGAAACCAAGGTTCAATGATATTTAAAATTAAATGGGACCCAATTGTGAATGTTCCAAAAATTAAGTAACAGACATAAAAAATAAGCGAATTGAGAACTTCCTCCTTTTTTGATGTTGGTTAATAACAAACAATTACTTTGCGAAACTTTGAAATTGATAATTGTGGTCGATCGATTTGGTCCAGTTGCTTCTTTAAAAAGTTTTTTTTTAAATATTGCATCAAAACATTTGTTCATTTCTTAATCATTATTCATAATATTTTGTTAATTTTTGATTGAATAGACAAAAGAAATGTAAAAACCGTGAAATAATTAAAAGTAGGGTTGTAATTAAGATTATAGTTTAATACGGGTGTTTTAAAATATCGATACAACAAACAAAATGTTAGGAGTTAAAAGTTATGAATGTTTACTAATTAACCGAAATGAGTTTTACTTAATATGTTCTGATAATTTGGACGCGACCGTATTGCCAACAATTAAAAATAATTGCCGTGTTTGTTGAATATATTTTTATTTTTTAAATACAGTCTGTCAATTATTTTTTTATAATAAATATATATATAAAAAAAAATTGAGTTAGCTTTGCGATTTAGGCAATGTGAAGTTTTTATAAATTTTATTATGTTGAAATCATAGTTTTTTAAACAGGACAGGACACAATTTTAATTTAATGAGATAATATTATTAATGTTATTAAAGAACGTTTTCAAACGCAAATTAAAAATACATATGTATATAAATACCTAAAAAGCAAATAGAAGGATTCGATCCAATCATTGTGTTTTAAGATATAATTATCTCATCATTCGTTCTATTTCTTCTGCATATTTTGATGTTAATGCACTAACGTTAATGTTGCGTTTTCATATTTTTCAGGGTAAAACCCAGAACCTAGAACCAGAACCAAAACCTAAACAAGTATCTTCACAAAAAACTTTCTTTTTATAGAAGATGGGGGCAAACGAGCAACGAGTCGACCAAAAGAGTGATCACCGCCGCCCATGAACATCCGCAACACCAGAGGAACCGCTGATGCGTTGCCGGCCTTAACTAATAAATGTTTTTTTTTATTGTGTGAATATTAGACTATGAAATTAAATTAATTTTAGGGATTTAATTAATTTCCTGAATATTAATTAAATTTGCGTTTAATTAATATTCAGACATTGTGACGTCATACACGTTTGTCCCCTCCGCGACTATAAGAGCTGTAGGCGCTTGAAATGTCGCGAATCAAAATATTAATTAAAAGCGGTACATTCCGTAAAATTAATTTTCAACCATTAAAGAAAAGAAGGAAAAATGATAAGGGATTATGCGATTATTTGCGATATATTTTGTAATAATATTTGGTATAAGCGGAAAAAAAAACTAGATTAAGAAAGGTTTTCAAAGTTTAGCACATCATTACGATTACACGAATTAAGATCAATGATGATTATATAACAGAATTTCTTCGAACATAAAGTCTAGCTTGGACTGTCAATCAACTGTAAAATCAACTGTCAATAAAAATTCGACAGAACAGGTTACAAGTAGAGTATTTGTATTTGTGTAAAAATAATAAATTGTATGTGTGTAAATTCCATAGTAGATTAAATATCAACATGTTTATGCGTAAAATCGTTTTGCACGGAATGTGGTCACGGCGACTTTCCACTACTTGTTGCATCCGACGCGCGATTATAAGCTTATAAATATCTAGAGACGCTCAATTATTCCATATACAGGCGTTTCCTTAATCTTAAGCTATTACATAGATGTAAACGGGATACTTTCCAGTATACGCATTTTGCAACTTTCTTTATCTGACTTTTGGCGTAAGTTGTTCAAGTGCTCAAGAATTATGATTTTTTATAACATATATATTATTGATTTGTCTAATAACATTATGGATAATCGTGACATGAAAAAGAATTAGCATTGCTAACGCAGTGATTAGAGATGAACATAACTTGATTTACCCAAGCGTGTTTTCCACTATGAGTCTTAATATTTAGAAATGTCAAACCACATTCCGATCGTAGCCAACCAATGATTTAAAAAAAAAACTGCAGTAGAAATCGAACAGTAAACCGACGAATAAAATATAGAATAGTACCGTTGAACTACTTTATTTCATAATCATGTATGTATAATATTCAATGCAGCATCCGACATGCTACCATTTTTTTGTACCGACATGTTTGTATGACTCAACTAATGTGGTCAAAAAATGACTTGTCAAATTTGGAACCTACGAAGCTCGACAACAAACGTCAACCAATTTCTATGGTAGTAATTTGTTTTCTACTAAGATAGAATTTATTATTTCGGAAATAATGAAAAAAACTCTTAAATTATAAGTGACTTGCATTCAGCCGCAGCTTCGTTCGGGTAGATAGATTGTTCTCTATGAGTTTATCCATGTAGATATTTTGTTAACAAACAAATAAATATTTTCTCTTTATAATATTAGCACAGATAAATCAATCTATACAGGCTTTATTAGGACTCGACTAGGTGCGTGTGGTATGATACGATGATGGTTACGATAAGTTATAAAAATGCATTGCTGAAATCAATCACCGTAAATGTGGGTGCATTAAGTGCGTGCACACTCAAAGCAGGTTTTGAGCCCAGTAAAATTTTCCACTATCGCCAGTCACTTGACATTTGAACAGGTGCGATGCGGTGCGCTCGTTAAGACGAATATGTTTTAAATACTTTAAAATTTGGTTATTACTTGTTTTTTTTTAATAACGACTTTATTAGCGACTTATGTTTTTCAGCCAGTATTTAGTGCGGATAAATAAAAAAACAAATAAACTTTTTTTGATTTATGTCAGTTTGCGTTTATGTTTTTCATTCAACTCCAAATCCTGCCATGTAATGATTTTTTTTTTTATTTCAAAAATGTACAATCTGGTAACATTATATTTTTCCGTCAAACCACTTAAGTTGTTTGTGGACGTTGCACCTTTTTACACTAATAACAAACAATTAACATGTTACATACAATTGAAAAAAGCAAAAATTAAAAAAACCAAAGAAAATAAAAACAAAAATACAAGCAGTAAATACAATTAAGTTAAACCTAAACTCAAATAAACTTAAATAATAATTCCTACAACAACATATTTCTCAATGTCCTCTTCAGGGAGACTATTGTTCGCCGTCGCGTTAGATAAAGGTCGTAAGAATTTGTTAATATATTTAGGAACTAAAAAAAATTTTAGTGGGTTCCCCATAGTAATTATTAACTCTGATTTATCTGACTAACTTTTGATTTATCAACTGTATGTATTATTTGTAACACTCGCTATTTTAATGCATAAGCTCACGGGTGTTGTGATGATCTGTGAAAATCAAATACCTCCATACCTTACTGTTTACTTCTTAACAGCAAAAGTGCTTATCTGATCATGGACAAATACATTACAGATTCGTTAAACGTAATACTGCGAAGCTGTTAATCATCGTGATTTTAATTATACAAAATAATAGTAAGTAAAGAAATAATATAAATTAATAGTGTTAATTTCTTGTTACAATGCATCATACGCAAAATGTACTCCAAAAGTCCAGATTATAAACAAGAAAACTCCTAATATTTTTATTGATTGATTAAGCGATGATGTATACAAATAAAAATTGTTTTTTTTTCCTTAATTATAAGCTAATAGGAATACGCTTCAATAATAATTATTTATATATATATAATAATGCCGATATCAATTACTGTGATTGATGATAAAGTTATGATAAAAATAAGCTTATGGCTTCACTATTTATTACTAAACAAATATATACCAATGTATAAGTAAAAACTGAATGAACGTATATAACGTAATATTAATAATATATTTGTCAAAGTTATGATAGTTTAGTAGCGACTGACTTGCGATCTTACATAGTCTGCAGTTCGAATATTAAGGATTAAAATTAAACTTATTTTCCGGAGTTTATGCTTTAATTAATACTTTAAGTAAATCTGTAAAATTATTTTAATTTGTAACATTCTATTGTTCGTGTTAATGTTGTAATGTCTAATATCCGCGTAAATATACGATAAATCACTGTAGATTAAGTTACAATGAAGCAATACTTGCGTACCATGGTCTACCCAATACTTACTAATAAGTTAAATAAAAGTAAATCGTAACTGCCTGAACTGGGTAAAGTGATGAGAGAACTTATTGTTTTAATTAAATCTTAGACTTATGACAACTAATTTTAATTAGAAATTATAATAGTGGTAGAGCTAACGTTAGAAGCGACCGTTGCGCGAATGTGCTGAATCGATCTCGAAAGCCGGCTCTTATGGGAGCAGTACTCACTCTTTATGAATGACCCTTAGTATTATTGATTTGGACATAATGCTAAGCATAGATCATTTCACATCAAGGTTATGCCATAGAGGAAGTTGCGCGAATGTCAAGCATCGAGATTGTGAGGATGCTTTATGAAACTCTGTCGTGTTGAGTTATAGCAAAATGCAGCGGTAGGAATTGTTTCAGATTGTTCTTCGAATCATCTGAGCCAGCTCTATTGCCTCCTACCAAAGAAAAAAAATCTGTTCTCAAATGAATTTTATTTCAATGTCGTGTGATCAGAAATAAAGCTATTTGAATTGGCCCCAACTTTTTAATTGAATATCCCAACGATTACCACTATTATCAACCAGTAGCACAAATATTTACAATAGTCGTAACTGGTTTGGTTAGGAAAAAATGTAAGCCGTTCGTCTATGAATAAGGTAAATTATTAATATTCGTAGAATTATTAATGGTATGAGGAAAATTAAAGAAGCCAACTTAAAGCATAACAAGATTTTAAACTGGTATACGGAATAAAAATTTAAAAAACACCAAAATTTAAAAGAACTATAAAATCTTCTAAGGTGTTAGCTCGAAAATCTTATTCACTGTATTTGAGATAAATTATTATTTATCTTGTATTCTTTTATCTTGTGTTTTAAATTAAAATATTATTAATATTATAATATTAAAATTATTATGTTAAGCAATTATTTATAGAACTTTTCTTCTTTTACGTATTTTTAAAACATGAATTATAGTACATGGACAGTCTGTCCCAAGGTAAATTGTATAAATAAAAATTTAATACTAAAAATATCTTAAACGTGTAAAGAAAAGAAGACAGTCAGAAAGATGAGTAAAATTTACAAACAGTAAAAAAAATATCATATATATAATGTCCATTGTTTAGTTTTGTTTTTTTGGCTTTCACACTTTGGTGTATTTAGCGACTGACAAGTTTAAAACTCGGGAAAATACTCCACTGATCACTCACTAAATAATTAAAATAAAATATTTAATAAAAGTTCCCGCGCTCAATAGTTTAGTTGAAAGGAGATAACTTAATTTTAAAATTCAAACTACATCTTGAGCTATATGGCCGCCAAAGAAGGCTTCTACGGCAGGCAATGGGCACAAACGGGTTGTCAGTTAATCGCTCTCAATACGTAAGTAGTTTAAAATCCAATAAGCGTCCTCGCAGGCTATTAGTGTGAAGAACGACTGCGGTATTGAAAAAATGTGAAAAATAACGTTCTAATTTATTTCCTTCGTCCCATAGATATTAAACTATTAAAAGTTTGAAATCTCTCATGAACGTTTTAGCCTTAATTGATAATGAGATAATAGACATTATAATAATATATAATAATAATAATTGTAATCGTCAAAACCCGTTTTAATAGATCATTGTGCAAACACTACATATTAAATAAAGTTTTGTTTTCTGTTTGTTTGCTGGTCATAAATCAAAATCAGAGTGCGGTAACTAAGGAAAAAAGTTAAAAATCCTAATCCCATTATTTTGCTCTTTTTAGATTTAAAAATGTATGTAGGCGGAACAATCAATCGAGCAGAAAAACGGTCATTTATTTTCAAAAACAATTACATCATTGTTTTCTCAGCTAGTATTCGAACCCAGGACTTTTGACGGAGCTTGACCGATATTCTAACCACTGAGGACCATGAACGATAAATCAATGGCTTTTTCTTTCATACCTCAAAATTTTTTCAAACGTATTATAGCAATAAATAGAATTCCCAAAAGAGGAATAACAAACTCGGCTGAAATGTTTGAACCATTTTTTGTGACAACATGACCATAAATTGAATGAACCATTCACACCCTTCTAATGTTGGCGCCAAACGTAAAGCGGTAAGTTTTTTTTTTTGTAGATCATAGATTTAGGGACGGCACTTCCGAGAAATTGTTCCATGGATATGCCTTCTTAACATTTATTTTAAGGTGGAATATTTTTGAATTTTATATTATCACTTGACTGTGTGGGAACATGTTATGCTAATGGACTTTTTTTGTTTTGAAAAATGTAGTACGTTAAGAAAATCAGACAATTCTTGTGAATAATTAATTTTTGTTTCATTCAGTTCGTAATATTTATGAATATTATTATTATTATTACTATAGCCTTTGAAGCAGAAACAATCCTTTGCATTATATATACGTGCCTTTTGGCATAGGCCTCCTCCAGATCATTTTTTTGGTAAAAGCTAAAGGAGCTAGGCTCGCGGTGACCAGCCGTATTGGCGATCAATTCAGCGTTTTTATTTTAGGTTTCGTTCTGTATAGTTGAGGCTTCTGGTGGCACTCGGATTATTTTTAGTTCGATCTTGAGCGAAATTGTAGTGTTAATTGATTTTGCAGGATGAAGCTATTCCGCTTCTGCTTTGATTGTCAGGGGGTGTGAATTTGTAGGTGATCTCTTCATCTTCTGTTCCAAAAAACTTTTTTTTTGGTACTTGACTTTTTGATTAAACTTTTTGATTAATGATTAAATGTTTGTCGTATCTGATAAAAACTGTATTTCCTTTTTTCGATGTCTTGGGCCTGTTTAATTTTTAAATAATTTCTTATATCTAATATTAAAAGTTCTGTTTTTCTCCACGGATGTATAAACTTTACGAGAATAGGTCTTGTTTTCTTGTCTTGTTTCGTCCAGAGCCGGTAGAAATCATCCCCAACCCATTTATCAAAGCTCTCCCCATGTTTCCATCTTGGACGGCATTATTGAAAATGTTTATATCTAAATCAAGAAGTTCAACTAGTCTCCGTTTCTTCTTCACCATGTATATTATTATATAATATAGTGTATTATTATTGTTTCTTACTAGTTTTTTCTAAAACTTTTCGTTTGTCTTCAGTGTGCTAACGTCTTTATTTAATTTTATGTTTTCTTCCACCAACGGTTACAAATTTTCAACAATAATAACCGATATTTATGTCTCGTAATAATTCGTAATTTTTTTGTCTTTAATTTCTTCCAAAGAAAATGTCATCTTGTCTCCATTTTTCTTTCAATTTCTTTAAGTATCAATAGTATATTCAATCTATGGTACTGAGTGACTTTTGACACCTGTCATCAATGTTGGTTAACGAAAATAAAGTTTTTTCATTTAACCTTTAACAACTACACTGTTTTCGCTTTATCAGAGTAATTTTTAAGTTTTTCCATGAAACTATTTTCTGTTTACTTTTAGATACTTTGAGATAGTGTGATCTTCGTGATCAAACAAGTTTTATAATAGAAAACAATGTTTTACACACTAAAATCTTATAAAAACTGACATACAATTTATAACGCACTACAAATGGCAAACTCCGAACCAGAAGTCTCTGAATAACTAATAAATACTTAATTTCAAGATAATGCTGTCGCCTTCAATAGACATATGACAAAAATATAATATTTACTGTAAGTAAAATATTAACATTGAAATGTTTTGTTTTTTAATATATTTATAATTTGAAACTGTTTGAAACTGTTCAGAACATGGTCGAGATCAATTTTTTTCTCTGGTTTTTGTTAGTATACCAAGAAAAAGAATAAACAAACAAGGTTTTTTTGTTGCTCTTGTTACATAACGTGAGTAAGAATATATTACGAGATATTTATGTTAATATTTAAGCTATTGTTTCATTGATTATTGTTATTGTAAAAGAGCGTCATGCGACAACCTTTTAGGTTAACAAGCAAATAAATAAAATAACACCGCACCGGTATAGTTGTATTACGTAATTAATCAAGTGTCTTAGTTTGATATTTTTGTATATTTTTAATGGGATTAGATTTTAAAGGCATTTAGGTATTTGTAACCAAAGATCAGTCAGCAAAGATCCTTTTTACAACTTTGTTCTATAATCTCCATAATATTATATGCTAATAATGTGAGCCATTCCGTTTGAACATTTTAAGTACATATACAATACAATTTAAGTACATACATATTTGTATTTAAAGTATAACAAACTGAGTATTATTACATATCTCTATAATATGTCTAAGATAGAGATCATTGCTTATCAAATACTAAGTTCGAGTTTTAAGAATGAAAGCATTGGCACTAAACCTTCTATGAACAGGTAAAAATAATACAATTTATTCAATTCTACTATACAAATTACGAGAGTAAATAATATATTGAATTACAGATTTGTAATGATGAGAAAAAATAAGGTAAATTGTTTCTTGGCTAGAAAAATAACATTGTTTCAGTCGAATTGCAGTACGTATGCCATCTTATAATGCCTAACACCTTCACAGATATACAGTTATAATATTATTGCAAACATTTAACAATAAAGTTCCTCATAACGTATAACTGCATAACTCGTATACAAACACACGAAAAAATCAACTTTATCTCAGTAGGTCGCGTCACAATCTATCTAACGAATGATAATAGGCGCCACAACGTGAAGAAAGTTTACGCATTATGTGAATAATGTTTTTTGTAATTTAAACGAAGAGCTAACAAATTAATTGCGGTAATAAATATTGAGATATACATTAATTAAGTTAAGACTTATTTTTCTTCCATTTTAATGTATTTTAAACATACAGACGTTGAAACAGTAACCTTAATTGTTGAACAAACTGAAATGAAATACTTAAACATTAAAATTATAGCGCATGATTTTTATATAATTTCTGCTTTTACATGTATCAAGAAGATATCATGATCACCAATACATATAAACATTCCCAACAACCTTTTTGTAGATTTGTTGCTAGTTTTTATTAGAAAAAAAGAGAAATGGAGGGACTGTGATCTAGAATGTGTACTAGGTTGCTGGGACCAAACACCAAACTAAACGAAAATGTGTAAATACTTCTGCTTTATTTTATTATAGTATAAAGTGTAACATCCCTTCCCGGCCTAAAATAAGTTTACCACGGCGTAATCGGTTCGGATGTAATGTCAGCAAGCTGCCTTACGTTCCACTAATGATGGTATGCTAAGTAGCCTTAATTTTTTAAGTTCATTGAGAATATTGAATTCTTTACATTTAATTTAGAATATAAGAGATAGATATAAAATTTAATTTATTACTTTGCTTATGCATTACAAGAACGTTTAAGGAAGTAATAAACACGCTGTATTTTAGGTCGTCACAACCGATAATGGCACGCAGATTAAGTAAGTCGACTGATAAATTCTATTTTATTTCAAAGATGATAACCACGTTAAATGCACTTTGTTTACGCTTAGATCAGCACCATTTCCGATTCAGTCAAGAAATACAATACCAAGGGAACTGAGAGTTCAGAAGATGAAAATCATTTTCGGGCAAATTTATAAGAACAAAAGATTAAAGCAGAGAATCGTGAAACATTGATGAACGGATCGATAGTCTAGTACGCTTTTTTGTTTACGATCATATTGTCAATTCTTCGAAGAGGTCAAATAGATTATTGTAAACTAAAAACATATGTATATTGCATAAAGATTAAAGTGAAAGTTAATTTATCCGGGACTTAACTGGTACCAAACATTATTAATAACATAAATAACAAGTTAATTAAACTCAATTATTATTAAGTCAATAATCGTTAGCTGCAATATCAATCTTAATTATACAGTAAAGTGTTTATTTTCTTGAGTATTTTACTATGTAATTATTTGTAACAATTTCCTATGGGATACAGTTTCCGTTTCATGTTTTTTAAAAATGTACACTTGAAAACAAAGAACAGTGTTTAGTACTTGACACCTTTGAATTTTTAAGTTTTGACATAATGTGTGTACTACTTTTATATAAATTTGAAATAATCACACTTCAATGATTGTCACAACGCATAAAAAAATATTCGGTTGCACTGATTTAGTACCAATGGGGTAGTAATTTTGCCTCAAGGGAATAATCTACGGTCAATACTGGGTTTGTCCGAAGTGGCTTGGGTCATTACTAAAAGTCTAATCTACCCAGGACTTTATATTGTAAAATCCTGGATAATGTAAGGCGATAAAGAATCAATTACTTTTACTGCGCTTTAGTTGATACATTACGCGTCAAATGCACCGAAGACATGTTTGGTCGATTTAAAAACGACATTGGAAGGTCACAAGCTCAGATTTGCGAGTAAACGAGCCCACGTTTAATCAAAACAAGTTTTTAATTAAATCGATTCGATCGATTATGAATCAAGGCTCATATCAGTATAGACAGTTACATTTGTCGTCGTAGACATGATTCTAAGCTATTTACACCCGGCATTTCGCACGTAGCAGGCTGCGATTTCTCTCGTGCATACGAAGAACTAGAAATGTATACTGGATACTAAATATTGAAACGCAATCCGTGTCTTTTTTTCTTCAAAAACTAACAACTCTCAATTATAATAATATATACAATTCTTTACCAGTTACATGATGGAAAATAAAAATAAACGTAGAAAAAACTTCGTTCGATCTCAGTGTTTGATAACAATGTTTGAGTAGCTATGACAAACGAATTAAAAACATACATAATAAAGAGAAAACAAACTACTAAAACATGAGACTTCATTTTAAACTTACATCTGCAGTTATCCATTAAAATGTAAGAATAAATTATTTATTGTCTGTCATTATTAAAAAGAATAAAATCCAAGTGGTTATCGCTTAATACTTCTATCACTCGTAACACATTTATTAAATTACAGGACATTAATACTCTAAACAATAAGTTATTGAGCCTTTGATGGGTATGAAAAACCGTTAATAAATTGTCACATTAATATAAAAGATTTATACGACCGCTGTCGTCTCTGGGAAAATACCGTTTTTAATAAATATTACTGTATATACAGTATGTAGTATTTATACAGTAACATGAGTTTAACAAACATTTTGAGTTCAATTTGAATAGTGAATAAATGTTACACAACGTACGTTTTAACCCTTTAAACTTGTTGTTTAAAGGCCGGCAACGCATCTGCAGTTCCTCTGGTGTTGCGGATTTCCATGGGCGTCGGTTGACTTAATGTTAGGTGAGCCGCTGCTCGTTTGCCTACCTTATTCTATAAAAAAAAAAACACAATGACAAATGTACACACGAAGAGATTTTTTGTGGCTATAATAAAAGAGGGTGAGCTTTACTCTATCTACTGGTTATATGAACCTTACTGTGTCATATAGAAATATAGAAAGAAAATAATTTTTACTGTCATTTCCTCTAATTTGGACTTAGCTTCTTATTTTTAAAGCCTAACATAACCTAACCGAAAGCTCCACATACGCGGCCTAATTGATAACAAGGACCTAAGAAAATGCACAGTAAATGGTCTCTTTTATACCAAACATAGCATATAGAAAAATTATAGCAAATTAATCAAATTATTAATTGTTTGTCATTCACTACTGATCTGAACATACTTAATTTTTGAGTAAATTTGAGGCTAAGTAGAATATTGCTTTACGTCATATGTACAAATAGCATGTTACCTATATTAGTTTCTATACTTCGTTAAAATTACAAACTTTTGTGATTACTTTCATACAGTTACCAATAGACAATTGAATAATTTAACCGAATGCCATACTTTCTCTGCATTTATTGGTGATTTTCACGAGGTCTTTGACATCGTATTTCCTTTGATATAATTCTGAGTCGGGCAACGTCATCACTTGTACACGTTAAGAACGTCGCAATTATACCGATACACATTTAAAATCAACTTGGATCTTTCAAAAGTAGAAATCTGTAATCTCTGTCTATCCTTCCGGACTAAAAGCGTCAGTGATTATTTAAACATTCATTAATTATGTACTTATTTCTTTTAATTATTCAGGTACTGTGATTGTATGAGTAAACAGTAACAAACAATACAAAAAAGTACCGAATGCATTCATGATAAGGTCAAAGCAAAAATACCAATGCGCATTTGATATCACGTCAAAACAGTCTGCTCGCTTCAAATAACTTAATCGTAAATTTAATAATTAAAACCAAAGATGCTATACCATTTTAATAAGAACGAATTAATATAGCAGACGTCAAATAAAAATGTTCAGAAAGGAAAAATTAATGAACTTATTGGCGTACTTTTGAGCGTAAAAATTTTATTGTTATCTATGGTAGCTACTTATTTAAAATTTCTGAAACTTTATTATAGTTTTAACTTACCTATTTTTCTATTTTGATAAATGAACCAAAACATGTGTAAATAAAACTTTTAAATGATCTGCATTCATCTACACCCAATAACACTTGACCACATCGAAATAGATAATTTTAAAAACTTAATGATAATTATTATGCACGGAAGCATAAGCCGATGAAAATTATAAAAATAGCATTCAAATGCTGATATCGCTCGACTGGTCGGGAAACTAGCTTAAAAAAATTGTTTATCTAAGCAGTTCTTAAACAAAGATTACTTGTTCAGCATTGAATTCTCTGAACAGTAAAGAGATGATTCACCTTCAACTTCGTTTTTTTAACTATATCTAGATGGTTCTGAAAAAAAAAATTTTTTTTTAGTTTTAGACATCGTGTTGGTCTGAATGTTATTAATTGCTTCCTGGGGTTTTGTGAACTTACTCACAGGATTGTCAAATTATATCCGCTTTCATCCTCTCAAGATATTGCCCTTGAATTTGTATGTCAATTATTCTTTTCTTGTCATGGACTTTGGCTTCTATTGGCTATCAAACAACAATTTTCTAGTTAAGTAGGCAATAAACCACCGCTATCCTTTATCGTAGCAGTATGGAACCATTCTTTGTCGCGTAATATACTTTTAATGAGCGATCGGTTGTTAGTAGTAATTGTTAGATATTTATTTGAATTATAAAAGGTCATTAACACCAAACACGAAGCCTCGTGTCTACTTTACCTTTGATCTCATGATATATTTAAAGCTTATTATAAACCTAATTTAACCTTTGACTATTTGAAGATTTTGAACAATGCAAAGCTAAATTAGAGATTTAACTTTGCAGTCTCAATCGACTTGTTTTAGTGTAAATGACTTAATTTATAAAAACGTTATAAAATTTTAAGATAATAAATGAACATTATACGGAAGCCAAAATTACAGATTTTCTTATAATATAATACATCAATAAACATTAAGTTTTAAATTCCGAGGCATTTATGTTACTGTTTGTATATTTGATTCATGGCTTAGTTGATCTTGAGCGTCGTAGTGGCTTTAATATTGAAATAGTAACACATAGTAATATAATATTTGTATCTCGAGAGTGAGGTTTAGAATCTGGGTGTGAACACGAGACGGGGACCAAAAATAGTTACGGTTGCGCATCCCGCTTCTGCAGTTTAAAAATAAATCTGTGACTAGATCTAAGGAGGTGTCACTCACCCGAAATGCAGGCTCAGGGGAAAGCCTACTTAACGCCAATATCGCCAATCTGTTGAAGCGGAAATTCACCAATTCAAATTCCGAATGCTCCGTAGTGCCGGCTTATTAGCATACACGCGAATGCGCCCAAATCACACTCCCGCGCTTGTATTAAAGTTTATGTATTAAAACAATACAAGTTTTTGAAGTAACAATTAATAAATGTATACACTTTTAACACAGAATAAAATCTAATTTGATTTCAAAGTTCGATATTTAATTCGGAAACGTGTGAACGCGTACCACCGTCGCTGGTCGCGAGAGAACTGAGCGGCGCCAGCGACCGACCGCCATGTTTAAAGCACGCTGCAGTTACTTCTATTAACTATTTTGTTACATTTCAGTACATTACAGTACGCGTACTAAACGCGTTTAGTACGCGTGCTGTACTGAAGTTACACTTTGTTATTTTCGAAAGTTAAAGGTTTTAAATGTATTATAATATAGATAATTATGATTTCAAATATTTTATATTTAAAAGTAAAGACGAAAGTTAACAATTTATTATTCGTCCTTGACCGCAGCTTGAACGGCGATAACAGATAACTCGGTCACTAGAGACCGTACCAAAAACTATAGTTAGTGTACAGTAAACGGCAATAGCAATCGTCCGTCATGTTTTAAATAAAATACATTTATTTATTTTAAAACGCTGACAGAAAGATGCCATCTTAAATACGAGAGAAGTTAGATATTTTAACACTACTGAGCCGGAAGGAGAGTAATGTTTGTCTCGTGTTTGTATTATATGTATTTCCGCTTCATTTGGATCTCCTCTGACCTAAACAGCTTTACCGATTTTGAAGAGTGGAGTGCCATACCTATGGCACTCCACTCTTCTATACTATACTACTTACGAGCTCGCTATATAATATATGTTAAAAATAACGTATCTGATGGTAAAAAACTATTGCGGTCTTAGCGGCCAAACATACTCGGATTTAATAATTATAGTTGTTCTTTTTTTAAACCATGCAAAATGGGTTTTATACTGCTGCATATTGTCCTATCTGTCACTGTTCACCACTTTGGATTTTCACACTTCTCATGTATATTTTTTTCCCATACGTCGGTTTCCTCATAATATTTTCCTTAATACTTAGGCCTATGTTACATACAGTCTACATAAGTTGCGACACCCAAGAACGAATATTTGTATCATTAAAATTGGTTTAAAATAAACAACTCAACTCAAAAATACTTATTTTGTTCGATTAATTTTTTACCATGAACTAAAAATTATTATTTAGTTAAAGTGAGAGATTGTAGAATAAGACCAAATTTATATTACATTAAAACTGAATAAAATTCTATTTAGCTATCAAATAACTTAGATTACTAGTACGAAAGTATTTTTGTTTTACCATCCCAACTAAGCTTTAATACTTGTCCTAGAATATGGGAAACAACAATAGTTGAATGGCGGGATTCGAACCCACGACCTCACGATCAATTCCTCCGTCCGTGCCCTAAACCGTTAGGCTACTGACGCTTCCAAATGGAACGTATTTGTTCATTTGGAGCGTGAAGTTTGTCTTTAATTTGTTGGATTACCGTGTCACAAACACACGTTAACCCGTCCGACATAAATATACTGTTTATTTGGTTATCACTCTGTGCATAATAAAAACTACGGCAGTCACTTGAGTGCGCAGAAGTTTTTATAGTGTCATGTTTTAATTATATCCGTTATAAAATTCATCTTTAGAAATTGGGTAAAATAAATCCCTACGTCTTTTATCTAAATAGGTAGACTGATAAGGTGGTCGCTGCTATAGGCCCTCATATTATGCAGAACTGTTATAATGCTTTAACACCTACGTCACTTTCATTGAAAAATATTCTTTTACTCTTTACGGAAATTCGCCGTTCATGATCGTTAATAAATTCGGCGCAACGGCTCAAAGATCAAACCTCGCCATAGACGGTATTTTATCGTTCTTTGATCATATCATATTTCCAAATCCTATCCTGTTTCCAAACTATCGCCAAAAGTTCGCCTTTAACCTTTTCACCGTAGACCGTATATTCCCGTAAATAGCGCTACATATGAGTAGAGTAAAAAAAATTAGAAATTCATGAATACTGGTCAACAAATGTCCTAATAGAAACCCCTATGTCTGCTAACGTTATAACGATATAAACGAAGACCGTACGATTCCGCAAACCTCGAAAACTACCCGTCTTGTACTTAATAGGTAAATTTAAAATAGCACGTCGCGAAAGGGTTAAAAGTAATATGAAGACCAGTTTTAATGATAATTTTATGAGAAAGTTTTATATTATTGTAAAACGAATGTAACGAAAATGAAACTCGTCTAAATTATGTCATGTTCCAATAATTAAAAAAAAACATAAGTATATACAAAACCACTTATTGAAAAACCCAAAGACTGTATATATGTAGTTAAGCGCCGCAAATGCGGGGAATTCCACACGAAGCCGGAATATGAGAACAGACTTTATTGTGAACGGGTTAGATGGCAGTCGACAAAATAAACAAATTTTCAATGCACACTCCGCAATAGCAGTGTCCTCATGCTCTTTTTAAATTTCATTTTTAATAATGAAATGATTACTTTGGCAAATATTACTTCTTAGTAGTATCAGACGGTAGGGACAACCCCCCCACTGCCGCTCAACTTTAATTGAAAGTGGCTAGGGAAAAATGCATAATGAAATTCCATTTAATGTCGTATTTTAATGTATGTACTAAATTAATAACTCTTAGTTAATATTAACTCAGATACTTTAATATCTCGAGATCGAGGTTTCGAATGATAGAAAGCATTTTTATTTATTGACTACGTTTGTGAAACTTGAAGTACTTAGTACTTCGCAACGGGTAGACAGAATCACTTGAGAGCGTAAATCACTCAAACTTTTGTCTTAGATGAAGTAAGTACGCTGAAACGAAAAATTTATAGATAATTTAGATAGGACATACACTGAAAATGTACCAAAGCATATGTTAAGGAAAACATCTGGAACTAATTAATTATTGTATTGCGCAATAAAAGAACTATATAACTGGAGTTATTATAAAATGTTTATCATCAGTATATATGTACATATTTGAATTGGTTATCAAATGAGGCGAACGTCAAATTCAACGTAAATACCAGAAAGAAATCTTGTATTACGGTTATTTAACGTTTGTTGTTTTTATCTTGACTTTTAAAAAGGATTCGTGAAAATTATAAAATAAGGTACATTTTTAATTTTTCTTTGGTGAAAATGTTACTGCACAATTTGTGTTAACAGTTATATATATTTTTGTGAACCATTACCGACAGCTAAAGCTCGGAGATAGTTCACGGCATATCCAAAATGGCAGGTTCGAATCCACAACCCTATGTTACTCATTCATACTATGGCTTAAAGCCATCGGCCCATTATCGATGCAATGTTTTACGAACGATAGTAGTTATCGTTCGTAAAAGATGCATGCACACAATTCTCAATTTTAATTCCTTACTCTTGCAAGCTACAGTTTTCTCTTACAACGCTATTTAATTTTGCTTCTAAACATATCTATTATTAAATAGATACAAAGTAAAAAAAAAACAAATACACCATAAATTGTAAAACAATAAATAAATTCTGTATAATTTATGCTAATAAATGTTATGTTAACGTTAAAAAGCAATTTAAAGGACGTTCCACGTACGATACCACACGTCGATAGTACGAGAGGAAGTGCCCTTTGGACAAAGTTGAATATTTAATATCATATTCAATCAAACTACAACCGGAAGAAGCAATCGCTTTCTATGATATTGCTTGTTTCCGTCTTATTTTCATGCATAACACATTAACGCACTACAGAAAATGGATAAAACAATAATGCTATTTTTATGTAATAATAATATTATCAGACAAATCTCACTCAGACTCTTCTCAGTTAGAAGTCACATGGTAAAAGTGAGACAGACAGAATGACAGGACCCACCTTTAATGCAAAGGAAGGAAACATACGAAAGCTGTAATAACAATATCAAAGGCATACAGATCGTAAATCGATTTCAATGATTTCATGATATTTAGTTCATAAATTAGAAAATTTAGTGACATTACGAGTATAATGTCGTTTTAAGTCAAGAGAATTTTCTTGTCCAGTTTACCTGTCAATATCCATATCACTTTCTCCTTAAAGTGCTGCAAGTTTAAGTGCATCTCCTAGCGGAGTTTGGCGATCATGTCGGCTATTAAAGTTTGGACTTAGCTGCCCAGAACAAGGCGACGTGGTCAGTTTGAACTTTAATAACATTTTATGTAGGGTCAGGTTACGCATACCGCATACGGTATCATATACTCTATGTCGTTCCAATGTTTAACTTACTTATTTCATATAATTATATTTTATCTGTTAAGTCAACTTAAAAAGAAGGTCACAACACGTTTTGATAGATATTCATCTATCTCACACATAGTAGTAAAAGATTTCACGGCCAATACACACTCTTTAGGAAGTTTATATTACGGTACTTTTCTGGTCCCATAAGTCCCACCGACGACCACGAGGAAGGCGTTGTATTCACCATGTTGGTCCAAATAAACAATGTATTTGCTTGACAGAAGGGTTATGTTTTATTGTTTTTCGCGTACCTAACACAGACGATATGACGTAGCTTAAAAGGCTTGACCGTTTTTGACATGTGTGATTCGATTCGTATTCTTCCCCGGAATGTCTTAGAGTGCCAGTGGAGTTTATTGTTATTTTTTAAATTAACTATTCCGATTACGTACACGAGCTAATAGGCCGCTCGATGTTATGTGACTATCGCTACACGTCGAAATTGGCGTTGAGTGGCGTAGATTAATAATACATCTTTAAAATTCCTCTTTAAAATTTAATTTAACAAGAACAAATCGATTTCCAATTCATGTTATCTAATATAATTGTATTTATGTCATTAAATGATTAATAACCACGCCACGTCTCATTACAAATCCATTAAACCCAAACAGGGTTTGTTTTAAATCTACCAATACGTTAATTTTTGGTATATCTTCGGAATCCAAGGTTCAATGACATAAAAAATTAAATGGGACTGACTTGCGAATGTCTCCTTTCCATCAAAAACATTTTTGAATTCTGTTTCCAAATGTCGAAGTTCTAATGTAATAAACATAAAAAATACAAGCAAATTGAGGACCCTCTCCTACTATTGATGTTGTTGATGATAAAAATGTGGAAACGTAAGTTGAGATAGATAATGTAAATCATTTTTAATACACTGATTGTGCAGGATGCACCTATAAACTGGATTGTCGCGGGTCTTGAAGAAAACACAGTTGTAGGGTAACAAACGTTGGCAGGGGCAGAGCTTCTATACTA
>DWLR01001039.1:0-20341 GCA_018246295.1 Papilio alexanor hazarajatica
TTATTGGTATTACATCTATATTTGTTCTTAAATATGTCCTAAGTACACAATAAAATAATAGCTTTAAAATTACAACTTAAAATTACCAACAAATGTAACAAAAATCTGCTAACTGGAAATCTATAATTTCTGCCCATGCCTCTTCTTTAAGAACGTGAGTGCTATATTTATTTAACTATAAAAAATTAACAATATAAAATTGTTTGAAAACAATAAAACATATGCAAGTATATCATATGTTTTATCTAATCTCATCTGGTTGATTACCTCTTAAATCGATTGTGACGCAGCGCGAGCGGGGCTGGCTCGGTCTCGTACTCGGCAGTAAACAATGTCAAGTGTAAAGAACTATCGTGGGTTGGTGTCGGATGAGCCTTGGCCTTGGGGCGCGGGGGCGGGTGTTACGGTGTAGGGTGGCCAATTGCCTTGAACTGTAGGGATTTCACTTTAGTCCTTTGTGTACTTTATCCTAGACTACGTTATTCATACGAACTTATTCCATCGAAGACATTACATACAGACATTATTGAGAAAGATAAGTAAAAGCGAAATCGTTAAGTTTGATAAAGAATCGAGGCCAATATGGTTGCTACAAGTTGCTACAAAAATCGTCTTCGAATATAGAGTTGTTATTGTATGAAACAATAAAACTCTATTTTGTAATATACGGAAATAAAAAATACACTTTTCGAAAACAATTTGCTACTCAAAGTAAAATGTAAATAGCTAAACAAAATCTCATAATTTATTGAAGAAAACCTTTTAACTATCAAACATGGCAGCCCTGAGTATGACTGACGTCATGCGGCGCTCAATGGTGCGGTCCTGCGCCCTCTGCGCCAGACGTAGCGACGCCGCGCCAAGCTCCTACTGCCCTATAACTATCAACTACAGACCGAAACGCCCACAGACCCCGCCCCGTCTACCGCGACATGGTAACCGACGTTCATTGATTGTTCCACTGAGGGAGGGCAACACAGCCGTCAATACACCGTAAGATTTCGAGTAACAGTCCCGTAGCACCGATCTGTCTGTTAGAGTTTATACTAATAACTAGTAAATAGATTTAAAACCGTTTCCTAAAGGCCTAATTCTTTTTATTTTATCCGTTCTATAAATTAAAAGTGGAAAATGGGCTAGATAACGATATAAATTGCATGTAAACTTGGACGAGATTTAATTATTTTTGATACAGGCAATCGTGTTAGATTTTTTACGATGATAGAAATACATTAGTTAAACAAGTTATTGAAAACACTATACAGCTAGTACCACGGCGATGCTACATTCTGGCCGGTATTTAAGTACCTTAAGTATTGTATGCATAATTTTTTAATTGAAAGAACACTTTATTTTAATTATAAAAATAATTTGAGCCTTTATAAAAATCTTAAAAGTAATTGGTAAGTGTTAATCGGTATTAGTTTAATGTTGATATAAAAATTATCAGTACACATAGCAAGAAGCTGAACAAACAGCAACCTAAAATAAATAAAAAAAACAACAAAAAAACTACAATTTCATCTACTATTTAAAGAGCATTAATTACAACACCGTGATAGAACTATACTAATTATAACACGTATTTGAAAAATGGAATAGTTTAAGTAAATTTTCGTCGATCTTCTGTTTGACTTGACACCGTTTAAATATGACCGTGACTCGTCTTATAATATTTGGTATTTCAGTGTATTGCCGCAGTTATCCACGAAGATACGTCGCATATTCATAACACGGAATTATAAACAATCTCACCTTCTGCCGTGGCTTAACAATAACAACTTTGACACTGGCAATAACAGAAAGCCAAAGGTAAATAGCCTGGGAGATCATTTCTTATGTTATTATTAGCAATGAAACAAGGTGAAAATGCTGATAATCGAAACTAAATCATAAGTAGCTCCATTATTGTTTCTATTTTACATGATGTGATCAACCAAATTAATATACAAATTAACAAAAAAGTTAAAATGATTTTAAAATTTACAATTTTTTCGAATTTATCAGTGTAATGTAAAAAATCTATGAGTCTTAAAACAACAATCTGACACTATAATAGAATACAAACCTGAAAAAATACTGGACAAACATTCATGTTTGTCCAGTATTTTTTCGCCTCTTTAAAGCGTAAGAAATATTCATATTTCTTACGCTTTAAAGAGGCGACGTATAAAAACATCATCTCCCTGCCTTTTTCCCACTTGCGTAGAGTCGGCACAGTATGTACTACTCTTCCATATATCCTGGACTCTACTGTAGTTCATACTGTTACTGGTTTTGGCTATAGTTTTACGGCCGGCCGCCTGCCTGACGCCAACCCTCCTCGGGAATAAAATAATAACATATGAAACAAAGCAGTAAATTGAGAGAACCGATAATATTGTACTTGTATCAACTTTTACGACTCAACAATCAACAATTTAGAATCATAACGTCACACAAAAACATTTTAAATTATTAAAACCTATAAATTGGAATTCACCGAGATGAGTAAATTTCTTTATTTAATATGAGAATCCGCATTTTTATTGTAAGAACTTTAATCGTATATATCATATATAATATCGTATATATCATATATAATATCGTATATATAATAAATGTATTTGCGGTTAATTTTAATACTTACCAATCCAACTGCTTACATCTGAGAAATGAAGTGAATGTCAATACGAATCGCTCAAGCACATCGTAAATTAAAAAATAAAATTGCAACCAATACTCTTATCTACAGATATGTGTAAAATTTATGTATTGATCGATATGAATCGAGCAAATACAGTAGACAGCAAAATTGCATCCGGATATTTACGGTACATTCGCCTTCAAAAGTGGCAGCTGTTGCGATTAAGTAACTCACGCTGTACACACAATGAAATTCATCGCACTTAATAATTTAATCATGCCATCGAACCCCGAATTTCTATAAGCGTATAACGCAGCATCGCTGTCAAACGGTGCCTGGCAGTGCTCCAAGTGTAGGCAATAAATAGCAACCGCGGCGCCAGATCGCATATAACATCGAGCATTTCGTGACGGAAATAGTGCACTTTAACGTTAAATCATTGGCGGTTACATAAAAAATAAAGTTCCTTTGAATTTATGTATCGATATGACACCAAGTAGGCTAACAGACGAACGTTTTTATAGGAGAAAGGGGCACCCACGACCATCTGCTACAACAGAGGTACTGCTGCTTTGCCCGCCTTTATACGATTAGGGAAAATTTTCAGATATCTATTTATTATTTCTATAATTCGATATTATAATCCAGCGGGATATTCCACCTAGTTCCATCATTCTGTATTAGATTCAACATATGTTTTTAGATTAGTCATGTGCCGGCGACACGCGAGGAGCTTTCCTCTAGAATCGACCCGAGAATTCAGACTTTTATTTATTTATACGTTTATACATTTTTAGACGTTTATTTATAACTATAAATATTTTCGTATTAAAAATCTATCATATCAACGCTACGTGCGTTGTGAAAAGGTCCGATGTTGTCTTCACAATAATTTTTTTTTACAAAAATATTAACATTGAGCAATAAGACAAAATATGTTAAATAATTATGCCTCCTTGATCAATTTATAAATGACAAGTATTAACTAAGGCTTTTATAAGATGAATACAGGGATTCATAAGTTTTGTGCAAAGGTCCATTATTTTCTTGTTTGTTTTGCTTTGCTCCCCCAATTCGACTGTATGCACGACCAATAGATAAATATAATCAAATCAAAAGTAAGAGTTTAATATATACATACATTACCAGATTCTCCGTTACCAACAAAGATGTATATATATTTCTTAACACTAGCCAACTATATCTTAGCAAATAAAATCAACGAAAAAACATGCAAAAAAATTAAAGACATTTACATAGCATTTTAATACACATGTATTTAAATGGGATGGTGAATCATGTGATCTGTAAAGGCTGAAATGATAAAAACTCTAAAGGCTGATGTCATAGAAACGAACAATTACGACTGATTTTGATGATACGTACATTATTATTTTTTTACTTCATTTTGTACGTATGTATTATTTAATATACTTGTAACTATGCAATTTACTTTGTTATTTTAGTTTTTTTTACACTTATTACACTCCAAATTTCGTATACTCATTAATATAAATTTATAATAATCCCCGTAGTTGATTATAGCTGCTAATGTTTTAGATGTACATAAAAGATTTTGTTTTCGGTACAATTTGACTTTGTTGGTCCTTCGTGTAATAAAAAACTTGTCACTGGAATATAAATTTACATCCACCCTTTCAATTTCGATTCCCCTAACCATATTCCACCCTATGAAGGGTTCGGGATATAACGTTTGCATAAACCAATAAGGTTAAAATCAAAATCAATAATCATAATTGTATGCATCGCTTTTATTTCAAAACAGTATTTTAAATCTTTTGGACATACGGCCTGTAATTTATCGATATTATTTAAAAAAAATTAACGCAATTTAACAAAGCTTTGCTCTGTCTACCACAATATAATTACGCTATTAATACATGTCTAAATGTAGAATTATTTATTTGATAAAAGTAACTCACAGAAATTGATAATCGGCATATACGATGGGGTCTACAGAAGTAAAAGATGTTAATTGATACTTTCAACTGATTAGATACGAGGAAAAAGAAATAATCTTTCGTTTTTTAATTTTCGTAATTGGGTATTTTGTTCGAACTTTTCAGCGGAAATCTTTGTCTTAGTCCATATTGTTTTAAAGTGAAAACTGTAGGTTAGGTTAGGATACGTAACACGTGCGGAAGACACCTGTGAACGGCACTTTGCAGTCAATACGTGTACGGAGTTTCTCCAATCTACAAAATCGTGTCGTACAGTCCCATCCATACGGAACTTTCAAATCACCATTCAAATATAATTTATTTGATAAAAAAAATGTCCAACATAGGACTCATACAGGCTCGTTGTAATGAATTCAAAGTTTTATATTTCTCATAAAATAAATAAATATGCACTCACGCCCGTAACTTAAAGAGGTAGGCAAAGATTACAGATTTCCATTTAACGCGATCCCGGCACACCTCTCTGTCTTCTTCTCGATATTACACTCGGAAAGATGCAAAAAAAAATGTCGATACCTAAAATAGAATCAGATGATTATGCTATGTGATTATGTAGTCCATCTTCAAACATTTAAATATCCTGAATTCTGACACATTTAAAATTTTTCTACGCAGGTAGCGTATTATTAAGTCCTTTTAATTCTGGCCACAACCGCATTAGAGTGACTTAAAACAGTCCGATTCAAATAATTGTTATGATAATATGAGTTAATTAAACATTTTGATTTATCAAGTATATTAATTAAAAACATGTTAAATTCATTCACAAGGTGACCCGTTTGCTCGTTTGCCACCTTCTTTCATAAAAAAAAACTTATATCTACAATATGTATCATAACGTCGCGGAAAAGTTATCAAGATATTCTTTGAACTGGCTGAAAATACCAACATAAAAGGAACGCTCAATAGCACAATACAAAAACATAATGTAAGAAACTACAAAAACAATGTGCTCGGCAATCATCGATACAATGACGAGAAACACGCGAATAGACTGTTTTATTGTTTCATTTGCTCAAATCTTTAGCACAGAGCAGAGAGACGGAAAAATTTTACAATACGATTGATGTCATCAGTTGGTCATTGATTTTATTGCTAAGCAGGATACTTCTCGTCAATTGCCATTGTGTCATCAGTGATATCTACTCCTGGCTATAATTATTATTGGTTTAATAAAACTACGCCTGGGTTTGGTCGCTCAAAAGGTCAATAGTTAATGCGTCGCAGCACAGAGGCTAACACACATTACTCCTGACACCCGCAATTAGTGTTATCACAAAGAAGATAGGTCATTGCTGAGGTCGTGAAATAGTCAGTCGCACTTTGTACATCCTTATCAATCTATATATTGTAGACAATTATAAATAGACGTACGTATCAAAATGAAATAAAGGTCTCAAACTCTATATCAGTAAGGAGACCTATAGAACATTTATGGTTTTTAGATGACGTCACACCAATTTTTAATTTATAAGCTATGTTTACATCACTGTAACGCGCAAGACTAGCAGGGTCTTTGTCTTTAATAACGCATCTTAAAGGTATCTATCTATAACATGTCAACAAAATTAATGAGTAATATCTAAGTAAGAACAGGGGCTAATCAGTTTATGTTTTAAAGGAACAACAAATCAATCAATCGTCAATCATTTTCTTTCGGTGTAGTTTAATACTACAGATCACAATGGGCATTGTGAAATACGTAATCCATTTATGTTTTCTGCAATAATTATTACGCAATAAAATAAGACAAACTGCATCTTGCTGTTATCCGATGTACCTACATATTAGCTTCTATGTGATTTCTTACACGCTTATATTTTAACACATTAAGGACCGCTCACGAGTTTTCTCGTGTTTCGCGTTCCGTCTGTTACGGATGGATCACGAAATAAGACGAGTTTCTATACGCTGCCTTTAGATATCACCTACTTTGATACTTTGTGTATTTAAGTATTTGCATTAATAGACAAGGTATTATATAACTTGATGATTAAATCCTTGGTCTTCCAAGAATCTAATAAGGACCACTGATGGTTCGTCATCCACACCGAAGTAAACAATCCCATTAGTAGTACAAAAATTGCTTCATAAATAATAAAGTTCTGATGATTTTAGAATCGCCCAAAAACGTGCGGTCCCAGGCGTATGTCTTACAGATTTCTTTGCGGTCCTTAATGTGTCAAGGAAGTGTTAATATTAATATTATTTTTACCCCTCCAACTAAACTTAACGCCTGTGTTAGGAAATTGTTCACGACAGTAATTGAATGATAGGCGTCATTAGGCTATTGGCGAACACTTCTATTACTATTTACGGTTTAAAGGAAATCAAACGCTTCGGTATAAATGACCTACAATCAGAAACAATGCATCGTGACGTCGTACCAGACATTGGTAAAGTCAGATAATTCTTCAAGTATACGGCAACCAGTCAAGTGGATCATTCAAGAAAAAGTAATCTCATAAAAACAGTTACAGCATCAAAATACTGATAGACGATAACTACTTCTTATTGATTACAATAAAAAAAAACATGGGAAGTATTTACAAGTTGAGTTACATCCAATGCTTTCCTTACTAAGGCATTTCAAATAAGCAACCTTGTCATTCTACTGGGTCTGATTGAATGTTGCGCATAATTTAGAATACTATAATGTACTATCCAGGGGATAGTAAAAGTACCAAGTCAATTCTCGAGAGGCCAAAGACTACGGAGTCTATCACCTATCCGACGGTACAACCAGGTAAAATCCATGTTGAGTTTCGGTATTAAAACTACCCTGACAAGCTGAGAACAGAACGGTGTTAAGGCAGCAAATTGACTTTTCGGTAAAGTTACTTTAGGACAAGCACGACGTTAAGTAAAGTAGCACACGAAGGAGAAAAAGTGGTTGATTTTTGTATGTTGATTTTTTTCTTGTGTTTATGAGATCCCAAATATGAAAGAGGTGTACCTATCGTGATACATCTAGCATCAACCAAACATTTTGTAATAATGTAAAATATAATTCAACCTCCTTAACTAAGCTGCCAATTGGATCCTAGATCGACGACGTAACAGCGAGATAATCCAATCTTTTATCTAAAAATTGTATTTTGACTAATTTAAATTTTTCAAATTTGATGACTTATGTAGTTAAAAAAAATACCCAAAGATTATCTAGTAATTCAATTATCTACCAATGAAGCAAACAATGCAATAACTTTATATTATTTCACTGGCCTGACCTCATTATGACCGCTACAAACAGTTACAAATGCATGTACGATAAATTGTATTTTTTGTTAAGTTAGTAAAGGTCGAAATGAACAAGTCTTCATATTTTTTACACGTTTTATTACCACGAAATTAAAGCGCAATTGTAGTAACATAGTTAAATAAACCAAATAAAACTCGAAAAATTCTAATTAATTTAACGAAGGTTCAATGTTTAAACTAGCTCTCGTTATTTTTCAATTTTATATATATATTTTATTCCTAATTACATTTGTCAAATTTGAGAAAAACTTATACATGTTTTCTTGTTGATCTTCAATAATTGTATTTCCAAACAAGTTGGACATCTTGAAGTCGGTGACGAAATTATCGATAGATATAGATACTAACGATACGTAAGTCAATTTGTTAATTATAATATTTACTGTAACGTAGAGACAGTTACCAATATTGGCTAATTAACAATATTATCTAACTCAAATTATAATAGAGATATAGATGAACCAATACGTCAGCGTTTGGTCGCCAAATGATTGTTTCCCGATGTCTGTCTGTTGGCGACTTAAGATTGTAACTATCGTAATAATTTTTATACATTATTAATAATAGCTATAATTACCGAGATGGGTTGGAGTCTTAGAAACTATAGCCAAAACCAGTCACAGTATGGACTGCACTTGAGTACTGTTGATTTGTGCCGAGATAAGTAGCTATAATTATTTATTTGCACGTCATTGGATTTTGGTAACTTACTATGGGAGTGTTGGTACAGGGCATACTAGACAAAATCACATTGATCATATTAATGACATACTAGAGAAAGACAATATAAAGAAGGACCGTAACCGTCGAGGCAATATGCGTATAGAAGCGAGAGACAGTGCCAGGGGCATGGGAAATGGAAACCCGTAATATCTTACCTCTTTGGGTGTTGAGCATGAATGCTATTTAATTACTGATTCGTATATCCTTTTCAAATGACAAGTAATATGTCCAAACAGATAGAAATATGAGAACCAATACCAATAATAAAAACTGTCTGTCTGTCTTTGTCTTTTTTTTTGAACTTAGAATTCGAGGCCCTCCGCCACACCTCAGGAGGAAAGAATTCATCAATAAGAAATCGATCGTAACATTATAATACAATAACAGTTACAGTAACAATTTGAGGATCAAAATAAATTAATGTATAGGTTAGGTATAAGGTATTATTGAAGGGAAATTAAGTGACAATGGAAATAACAGCTAATATTTTGCATTATTCTTATACACCACAATATATTATTAATCATAACAAACCACCTTTTTAATTTGCTGCGACATTTCATTGTCATGTGCAATTGGTTCGAACAATTCCAGTCCAGTCGAGAGAATGAAGACAAATGACAATAAGTTGAGCAGCTGCAAACATCAAATCGGTTTCCGCAAAACTTTTCCTCTTTTGAAACAAGGTCGACAAGAACGTTTCATAGCAAAAAGTACAAGGAAAGAAATGATGAGTAATGATGGCAGGCTCATCTACACAATATACATTAACTTTCAAAGCTCCTTGACCTTAACAGGAGCACGTGAAAATAAAATTATGTTTCTCAAGATTAATTAGTGAAGTTGACATACGATTTTCCACACAGGCATAAAGATCAGCACTCCAGGAATGCGAGGATCTTGGCTACGAGCCATAGCATGAGCAACGATATATGAAGCTGAAAATTCATTAAAGCTTAATTAAAATAAAAGCATGACCGATTATTTAATTCATATTTTTAAAATTATTAACTGAAATTTATAATCATAATATAATAAAAAATGTTTTTTCTTTATGCATCAATCTTGTGAACTGAATTAACTATACTGAACATATCAATATGAAAATGTGACCAATCAACGCGAAAGCGTCTGTAAATACCTATAGGCATGTGTAATGGTTATAAAAATTATTTGTTGTTCCTTTCCCTTTTTTTCAGATTCACTTTTATATGCTTTTTCTATATACTTATTTTTACAACGCAGCAAAGCAAAGCAGAGTGAGGGGTGACGGCTAGTAAACACACACACACACACACATAATACACATAACTTCTATAATACAATCAGATATGTAATAATACAATGATACTAATACATACAAATGTTATCTTTGAACACGGCATTTAATTGCAAATATTAAACTAGTTTGTGCTGGTTGTAGCAGATTATATTGGGCTGGCATTAATTGATATCATGTGGTCAGAACAGCCGTGAATACTGTTGAATATCACAATCATAAAAAATGTCTCAATTGTTCATGTGGCGCAAAGTGATTTACCACTGTCAATTAATACCACAATGCATCACAGAATAAATGACTTAATTTTAAGCAAATAAGTTGCACAATGAGTACAATAAGAAGTAGTCATTCTGTATTCTAATTAGTCAGTTTAGTACAGTTAAATAATTCAACAGACAATTTTTTCAATACTTTTATTCCAGATAAATATATGATGCTGACGAGGTTGATATTATAAATCAATATCAACCTCGTCAACATCAGCCTGTATATGGTTGATGCTGACAAGGACACAGTTTTGCAAATGTCCAACTTCTTGTGTTGCTATATGCATTGCTTAAGATCATTTTGAAAACAACAATGTTTAGTGGATTGAATTATAAACTTTGATTTTTATCATTACATTAGTATTGACTATTTACTGTGGGCAGATTGTTTTTATTATTTTTTGGATACTTATTTTGCAAATAAACATGTAATATACAATATAATACACATATAAACTGCTGTGATTCACTGCAAATAACTTATTTTAATACATTTTTATTAGCAGTGTTGTTTTTTATCCTTTGCTTAAACTTAAAGATTTTGGGAGTTTGATCCAGCAATCCTTTATTGTGTATGGTGCTTGGCGAGTCACATGATTTCGCAACATATATATATATTTTTTTCAGCATTTATACTAATCATTCCCATGCTTCCGATAATTATAGGTATAGTAAACATAGACAGATTTGTTTGGACTTCCATACAAACTTTCATCTCCAAGTTCATCCCCATGTAAGTTGAAACTTCATAAATGCTAATGCAGTGCAAGAATAAATAAAAACAATTGTTTGTTTCTTATCAAGTAACTAAATACAATATTCATGAGTTTATATTTTATAATAACTAACTGCCACACAAACTTTCATCCCTTATATCAAGCCCTTCATGTCTTACTACAACATAAGGTAACTTGTGGTTTAGATGTGAAAGCATAACATTGTGAACCTTACAAAAACATGTTGAAATTTTTGGTGAAAATGTAGAGAATTTTACAGTTATGCAATTTTACCTAAATAAATAATAAATATTTTTATTCACTCAAAATACGCAAATGTCGCGAAGTTCAGGTATAATGGTCCCCAAGTTCTTTATAAAGATTTTCTACCTATATCAAAAAATTTCACGGGTTTTATTTCTATAAGTACAGTAAATTCTTAGTTGGTGTTTAAAGTTATACAAAAGGTGCAAATAAATTAATATTTCTGACACCTATGGTCAGTTATTTATTACCCAAATTGTGCGAAACCACATTAGACCAGGGCTGCTTAAATCAATTTTTGAAATGGCTAGGCCCATTTCCGTGTGTAAATAATCAACAATTAGACTAATTTTACTAAGTAACTTACCTTTTGTCCAATACTGTTTAATATAGTATTCTTGAGTATTCACTGACAAAGTTATATAGTATTCAATTCACAACGACTGATAATTTCAATGAAAACAAAATATGTAACCATATGGTACAATGTATTTTTTCAAGAATTAGATGTTAACACACATTGAAAAACACGTTCGATATTGAGTATTTTTTACCATAGTAAATTATTAATAATAGAAATTTGGAATAAATAAAAATCCTATACCAGTTCAAGCTCGTATTAATTAATGTTAATTAATCAACAAGAAGATTACAAGATACAAAAAAACAAATATCCATCAAAATTCAAAGAGTACAAAATCAATTAAATTTGTCTCATATTATACAGAGTATAGTAAAAGAATCGAGTTTTATTTTCCGTTTTATATAATCACAGATTATATATCACAGATGATTCCAAATTATTACTTTATTAATTAGTATTAATCAGTCACCAAAAAGTATTAATAAAGTAGTCTTTATTAATACTTTTTGGTGACGCCATTAGACAATTATATCAGTTTATTCGTTACAATATAGAACATTGAATTTATAATCCCAAAATATAAAATATTTATTATTATGATTATGTAAATTTCTTCCCGCACTGTTAGGTTTTTGATGTAAAACATCTGTTGGCTTAGCTTGACCAAAAAATGAACCATTTGCTGCAAATTATTTTGCTTCTTTGTATGAGCTGCTTACTATTTTCTATTTATAAATGTACATCATCATCATCATTATCTCACTCCACTGCTTGACATAGGACTCAACCCAACTCAACTTGATCGCATCATTGGGGGGAAATGTGCCATAATCGCCACGATTGGCAGGCGGGTTGGCGATCGCAGTATGTTCCACCGTACTAAGAGAAGACTCCGGTGGTCTTTACATCCAGGCATAAGACAAATAGATATTTTCATGCATACAAATGTTTGTCCTGGGAATCAAACCTACGACCTGCGGCGTGAAAGGCAAGCATCTTACCAACCACGGGCCGGGGTAGCGTGACCCACTAGATGGGTTGCGGTCGCCGGACGGGACGTGGGTGAGCACGACCTCACTACCCCTCTGCTTGCAGAGGGACATAATGGCGCGCAATCCCAGTGGCTCGCCACCGCTGGGACCGCGGGCCCCTATCTTTATTAAGACAGGGACTAAGAGGGTCATTGGCCCTCTACTTAAGGCTACACCAGTGGGGGAAGGCGGGGAATCCCGAACCTGCATTGCATGGTGTCGTCTTCGAGGAGTCATGCTAGTCATGCGCCCGTGGCGTCCACAATGGTCATGAGGGAATGTGTGGTTTTTAGTGGGTATGCCCACCTCCTTAAGAGTTACGGACCAACTCTGGGCATAGGTGAGCCCCATAAGGTACGCATCTTCGACACGTTAAAAAAAGGTGCCGGAGGGTCAATTCTAGTCCTCTTCTCCCTTGTCCCCTCCTTGTCTCAAGACCTTGTCTAATAAGAAAAAGATTGTATTGAGGGATGGAGCGGAAAAGGAAATATACTTTTTTCTGTTTATCCTCGCCTCTGTCCATTAAAGATAGGCAATGTATGTACAACTCATTATCATGTTGCAGATACCTATGAGCAGTGGTTATTTAACATTAGGTGACCTACTTGCTCGTTTGCCGCCTTCTTCCATAAAAAGAAAATTACGGTTTTTTATATAAAAACAGGAAAAAAATTACACGAAAAATATTGCTACCACTGGCTGCTTATATTGTTCAGATAAATCATTTAAATGTCAGTCGATTAAAAATATTTCGACAATCTGATCGACAAAAACACTGAAAATACCAACTGAAAATAAAAATACGACGATGTTCAAGAAATGATTTTACGCATTTAGAATGCACGAAGAAGACCTTCGTTGTTGCTGTTCGCCTAGTGATTGTCAAGTAACATTTTGTATAAAAATGCATAATTTTGATAGTTGTTATTGATATATATATA
This sequence comes from Papilio alexanor hazarajatica, assembly GCA_018246295.1. Classification (NCBI taxonomy): domain Eukaryota; kingdom Metazoa; phylum Arthropoda; class Insecta; order Lepidoptera; family Papilionidae; genus Papilio; species Papilio alexanor. The sequence goes on from DWLR01001039.1 coordinate 13,457, forward strand.
TTGGATACTGATAATTTAAAAAACAATATACATAGAGGTTTTACTCAAGTGTTTTGTAGACGGGGTGTCTTGTAGAAGATAGATATAAATCTTAGCAATACTATAGGCCAGTTTGCTTGCACTACTACTACTACTTGCACTACTTGCACTACTGCACTACTTTCCGGTACTAATCACAATCTTATAAACGACGAAACCTTTGAACCGTCTCATCTATTAGACTCCTAATCAAAAAAGTTGCATTGGCTATGTGTAGTTTCTGCCACCAAAATTATGTGTAATCATATTACTAAATTTAAAAAAGTTTTGTTTTAATCGAGGTATAGAGCGCAAAGGCAATACTTAGCAAAGTAAACAAAGTCTAAAATTGATCTTGAATTATATTACTTTTGATTGAAATTAATTTCTAACGTTGAATGTTTCAAGTATACCGTCTCCTGACGAAACAAAAACTAGCTCGGGCATATGGGTAATGTAGGCGTTACGTAAGCTTAAATTGGTGTATCGGTTTTTTGGTTTTCAGAATGAAATAATTAAAATTTCGCTTAGTGTCAAGAGATAAAATTGTTTTAAAGGAATTGTTTTCTAATTTGATAAACAATCTTAAGTGAATTACAGAAACCCTTTACTTTTGCTATCTATGCTTGTAATTTTATTATATTTTGTCTGTGAACAAATGCGAATGTGACGTTTTGTTGAAGAATAAGTCCTAAACTTTTCCTTACGTTTTTTGACTAACTTAACACGAGGTATCTTTCTAAAATTGTGTTAAAGATTAGTGTAAATCGTATTTAAATATAATCCATAACATGTACATGGATTTAACTTATGACCCGGAACAGAACGATAGCGGTATGGAATCATTGACAGCTAGTAAAGATGATACTCCAGAACGTAGACCTGAAGATTCATTTATTACTCCAGTGGTATGAAATAAGTGACCATCTATAATGCAGTTAAAGGCACTAGTGATTTTTATCTTAGCAATTCATATTTCTTACAGCTCGGAACTTCACCATCTGCAGTGACTCCTGTGTCGGCTGGCCCTCTTAAGGAATATGATGATGTAAATATAACCTTTCTTTCGATTAAGAAAAATATATTCATACTTGCACGCAGCCTAACATTGCTGTCAAAAAGTGGGTCATTGAGTCCTAACCTTATAACAAAAGCTTATTTTCAATGCTGTTTATTTACCGGTGTAGGATTTATATCTTTCATTTGTACTTATATGCAACAAATGACGCATTTATATTAAAGTAAGCAGGGTAACAAGATGATTAAAATATCCGGCTGTCACAGAATTGTTAAAAGATATGAAAGCTGATTATTTGTTACTAATTGGTTTATTTTGCTTATATTATTACTTTTTTGTTTCTAGGAACCAGATGAAACTCTTTCAGAGAGATTATGGGGATTAACAGAAATGTTTCCAGAGCCGGTGCGCAGCGGCACATACACACTCACAACAAAAACTTGGTAAAAAAGGTTTTAAGGCTAAATACTTCTGAAGCTAAGATTGTATCACAAATTAAATAGTTATAAAAATATATGAATTGTATATTATGGTCCTTGCTATTGTATCCAATTCTTTATACATTAACCTCATAAGGCCCAGCAACCTCATGTGATGACATAATCGAAGTAGTGCTTACAACCCAGGATTTTAAATGTTCCTCTGCAATTCCCAACCAATAAACTCATCTGATGACATATTAATGATGAACATATTTTTTAAATTTGTAGGGTTAGGCTAAGTCCTTTTAGTTGCATATCCATATTTTCTTTGCACGAACTCATTCTTTACCATATATTCCAAGTAGAAAAGAAATACTCTATGTGTATTTTTCACTTTATCTTAATTTGAAGATGACAGGAAGACAGTGGGCAGTAATTACTTATATAGGTTTCGCTTCAGTCATATGAGGTAAGGTAAGTTGAGCTTAGTAAGCATCCTATGCTGTGGATGAAAATTTATCTTGGGGACTATTGTCATTTGGTAGTGTAAAGAGCTTCATGTCAAAAAAATTAGAAAATAAATTTTTATTACATTAGTTGTTGATGTAAGATTAATGTTACCTTATTTTAGTGTATCACTAAGTGGTTTTCAAACCTTACCTGCAATGTCTACCAAAATTTGCTGAACATTCTTGCAACATACAATTTTCTCATATTTGCTCGCTAATCTCTTATATACAAACCACCCTTTTTTAATTTTGGTTTTTAGATTATTTTAACACTCACATCTCACTCCAAGATTACTTTATGGAACTTAATGGAATATGTTTTAGAAATCTCAACAACTTAAATTATACCAATTAGAAAAAATCACTCAAATCCGATCCATCAAAAATTATTGATGTGATGAGAGCATTCTTACTCCATACTTGTGGCTGACCATAAAGCATTCTCTCCTACTAGTCAGCACCAATGTATTTCATTGATAATCTACTAATAACTTTTATAAAAGAATATATTGCATTGATAATCATATAACTATTATATAATAATATACTGCACTGATAATCACATAACTATTGCTGTGTGTACTTCAAATATAATGTTTAAGTTGATTGTACTGTAGCAAAGGTATTTTGATCAAATTTGGACCAGTCGCTATATAATTCTTATAAGACGTATAAGAATTATATAGCAACTGTCCACAATTGTTTTGATAGATAATTTAGTAGCTCTTTTTCTTGTTTTTTTAGTCAAATCATAAAAATATTACCTTAGATTTGATTAATGACACAACCTCTTAAAAGTATACTAAGACAAAAGTTTTTTGTAATCACAATATTGACAATGTTTCAATATCCTTGGATTCCATCTATTGCAATAGATATATAAACTGTAAGAACTATCTAACAAAATTAATCCTTTATATTAAATAATCTTTGTAATGGTATACTTTTTGTCCAATAGGTCTGGGGTAAAATCTCTTTATGGATTATCCCGCTCAGTGATGTGGATATTAGCAAGTTCATCTGTGATCCTTTTTGCTCCTGTCATATTCGAAGTTGAAAGAGCACAAGTTGAAGAAATGCAAAAATCACAACAGAAACAGGTAAGAAAAAAAAAATTAAGCTGAGCTATTTCTCTGCTATGATGATGGTAGCATTTGCTGTACCTTGCAGCATTTTCTCTTTTCCTTTATCGCAATATTTCCAATGCAATAAGCACAGTTTGTATTCAAATACCTTCTATATTTCAGGTGTTGCTGGGAACTAACACTGCAATGTCAGGACCCATGCCAAACATGCCACCGATGCCACGATAAACCAAAGTCAGAAGACTATTCCAGAATTCAAATATTAAATTTCATCTTATGTCACAATACATATGGGAATGAATTCTTTGCAAGTCTATGCTTTAATATTAGTTCGTTAGTTAAATAAATAGGTAAAAAAAAAAAACATTCTGGAATATTATTACCATACATATAATACTATAATGCTTTATATAAATGCTTTTCTGTTATAGATTGTATTTTGCCTTGTGTTTCTATAGTAATTTCGCCAAATAAAGAAAAAAACTTAGAAGAGATGATGTTGGGTATAAAATAGTATATAAACCTTATCCAGTTTTATTTCGTTACTGTATATTATGCATTTGTTTTATTGTTTAATGTCATAAAATACAATATTGCATTCAAATCAAAAGCATTTGTGTTTAGGTTGATTTTTTTATTATTTAGATAATGTTTTATGACACACTGTTTAAATAATAAAAGGTGTTGTAGTTTATTACTGTTTCTAAATTACTTTTCTAATAAACTTAGTAATTTGACATCCAGCAATTCTACCCTAATATTTCCAAACCTACTCAATGAAGTCCTCTAAAAGAGCGAGTTCACTAAAAATTTAACAACTTGTCAGCTTTTCTTACTCGCACGCATAATCTTTGTCAGCTGGTATCAATTTGGTCCTTACGCTTAAACTATATATTCTTTATACAATCCACTGTTGAACTTACGAACCGCAAATCCACCGAAATAACGGTGGCGCAGCAAGTTTATATAAATTAATGTTTGCAGTAGCACTTGTAAGTGGAAATAATTGCGCTGCGTTAAATAATTAATCTCAGATGACTGGAGTAGTGACTGAAATTGCATTATATAAAAACTAAAGTATTAATGTAGTCCAAAAAAATGACCTCTTGTCCGAATTATAAACTAAGGCGCTTAGAATCCATTTATTTAGAACACGTGACATTCTAATTCATAACCGATAAACTATAGAATGAGAAGGCGATATAAGAAGTACCCGAAACCGAAGAGCATGTATGCATAGATGTATGAAGGGAAGCGAGAGGTGAGCCAGGATCGCGCCAAAGCCAAATGGAATTCCGTAATCTCTGCCTACTTACCTGGTTTACGGGCATGAGTGTTTATTAATGGAACTGAATTATATAATATTAAATTTATAATAGGTTTTAATGTCTGCGATCGTCGTAACAAGTGGTGTTCTGTTTTACAAACCGGCGGGTGCAATATTTTCTTTGCCGTATTTAACGTTACATTTTTAATCTGTTTTGTTTCTGTTTAACGAATTTGTACCTCATGTCATTTGTCAATACCGATTGTCATTTCTGTCCAAGTGTTACCCGGTTTCATTGGTTATCCTGAATTTAGGGTCTATTAATTTAATAAAGCCAACTCAATGAAACTCCCTAATTTTTTGGTTTTTCGATTTGTAACTAATTAGTACTACATCTGCAATATTTTGGACAATAAATATAATCACATGTTAATCAAAAACGATGAGAAAAATAACGGATCTTTTGCTTCTGACGCATAAAAAAATATTTTGCTTATACAAAAACGCTCTATTAAAAAGATCAGTAAAAGTTTTTTTTTAATACACCGGTCAATTTAAATGAACAAGAATTTTGTTAAAACTTGACAGATATTCTTCGGTTCAAAAGTACTAAAATTCCCTACATTGTCCCTTTTAAATAAGAAAGATACTGCATCTTGTATGTATGTATCCCTGAGAAAAAATTAACATCTGGCATATATTTGTGCAAGAATTTTTTATTTTTTTGCACATTTTACAGATAGTAATATGAGTAGGTCAAATTAAGCATTAGATTAAATTTAGTGACACGAGATTGTCTGTTATCTGGTATTATAAATATTATGAATTGTGAAATATTTTTATAGGATCCATTAATTATGGTAAATTGTTTTAGGTGATGGTAATGTTACGTATGTCATCTTTTATAGTGAGAGTGAGATATGGGCAATGGGAATAGTAATGTAAAGAAGTAAGTGTTTTATCTTGGAAATAATTTGAAACATGGCAAATACAGGCTTGTTACCGTTTGTAAGAGGTGTAGATTTTACGTGTAATGATTTCAGTGTAAGTAAATCAAAATTTTGCTACTACTACAAACGTACAAATGTTAAAATCCTTAACCCTAGTACTGTGTTTTGGCCTAAATATTTCTTAAATTTTAGGGTGACAAATTTCCCGAAGCCATCCGGTATATGACTGGGCTTCAATGGCTCAGACTAGATAAAACAAATCTAACGGATATTCCAGAAGAATTAGGAAAGCTTATGAAATTGGTAAGTTTGTTTTAGTTATCCTTTTCTTATTATGTGACAATAACTATTGTTAGTCTCATATATCATTTTTGTAAGAATTACGTCACTTACATAAGTTAGTTATTATCACCATAGAGTCAAATGCATTCCTTCCTTTAATAGTACCTTTTTCTTTAATAGGATTTTTTGGTCTTTAAAAGTCCATGAAATCGATTACACTTTGTTATCTCCTATGCCACATTTTATATGAAAACATCATCGGTAAAATTACATTTTAACAATTAATGAAGGTTAGCTGGTGTGTTTCGTTTACAGGAAAATTTGTCTCTGAAAAAGAATAATTTAGAAAAATTATTTGGTGAACTAACCGAACTGAAATGTTTACGATCATTAAATGTGAGACACAACAATGTGAAAACATCAGGGATTCCTGCAGAATTGTTTAGACTCGAAGAGCTGACCACTCTTGACTTGTCACACAATAGACTAAAGGAAGTTCCAGAAGGACTGGAAAAAGCGAAATCACTCTTGGTTTTGAACCTCAGTCACAATAAGTAAGTTCATTTCATAGTAATAAAGAAAAGATTGTATCGATGAAATATATAATATGTTTCCTTAAGAAAAATGACAAGAAGAATTTTATAATGCAATGATTGCAATTGATTTTGAAATACGAAATTTTGGCACTATTTTCACATTTGTCACCCTTAGAAAATAAATTAATTATCTTTGATTAGACTCCCTCATCGCTTATCAGATGATCAATCTGGGCTAATGCTCAGTTATTTCGCTAGCCTAAGTTTAGATAAAATTAGCTTAATTATGTTAACAACTATTATTATGTGTAGGGAGGCCTATGTTATTCCTTCATACTTGGTGTTCTCACTTAGGGTTATATTCTTCTTGCTCGGCTCTCAAGAGTTACAGGGGGTTGTTAATTACTGTATAACTTTCTGTGATAATTGGACACAAAAAGGATTTTCTAAATCTATTTGGTATATTTGGAAACAAGCACATTGCTGCATGCTTTATTGTATATATTGCCTGCTTAAGGATTATTACCGTAAAGCTTGTATTTCTATTTGAAGAAATTTTAACAGTTTTATAGAAATTAACACAATAACAATCCCTGCTGCTGGATTTCGTTACCACACAACACGACAGAGCTCTAGCTACCATCCGCACCACCTTGATGGTTGGTATTCCACAACCGTGTGGTTTTCGCGGAAGTTCTTGCCTCGCACAGCCACATTGTGGAATGATCTGTCCCCAGCGGTATTTCCAAACCGATACGACTTAGGAGCCTTCAAGCAGAGAGTGTACTTCCTCCTTAA
>DWLR01001040.1:0-20327 GCA_018246295.1 Papilio alexanor hazarajatica
TCCACTACCGCAACGTAAATGGTCCTGATGATCTCGGGGTTCAAGCCCCACGAGACTTTTGCGGCGGTTGACAGTTGGCATTAAATGTGAGCTTATCGTCAACTGTCAACCCGAGGATCTTCATGTTGTTTGTAAGCTCAATGCGTCTCCCGCCCATGCTCAGACGCGAGGAATCGTATTTTAATTTTCTGGTTATGACCATTGCCTTGGTTTTGTGATGCGCAAATTTCAGTTTGTTACGTACTCCCCACCTCCGAACATGGTCGAGAGCCGCATTGGCGCCGCCCTGTGTGTCTGTGGTGCTGTCGCCCGAGAACATCAGGACCACATCGTCAGCGAAAGCCTGGCAGCGGACGCCCATATCCTCCAATTCCCCCAGGAGCGGATTCAGCAGCAGGTTCCAGAGCACAGGACCCCCAACGGAGCCCTTCACGCACCCTTTGGTGGGTTTCCGGGTCCACTTGGAACCCGCATACCTGAGACGCACTGTTCTATCTGTAAAGTAATGGTCGAACAGTCGCCTCAGGTTTGCGGGGCATCGAGTTTCGGCTAACCTGCACCTCACAGCCGGCCACCATGCGTTGTCGAAGGCTCCCTCTATGTCTAATGATATCAGCACAACGAGCCTCCGTCTTTCGACTTCGGCCTGAATGTACTGAATCATATCATAGAGGGAGTCTTCGAAGCCATACTGGCGCCGGCTGATTATTGGTGCAGTATGCCATCGGACCCTCCGCACCAGCATTTTTTCGAGGATCTTGCCCATTACGGGCAAGAGTCCTATTGGTCTGTTCGGTTTCCTGAGCACTACAACCGCTGCCTCTTTCCATCTCCCGGGGAAACACGCCAAGGCCATGCAGTGATTTGCGACTGCCAGGAACAGCTCTGGTCTCGGTGATGGCGGCAAGGCAAATATCCGCTGTGAGGCCGTCGGGGCCAGGAGCCTTTTTGGGGGTTGAAGCTCGACGCAGCCCACATGAGTCACATGTTTCACCATGTGACCCCTCATTGACTTTTTCGGCTAAAATTCTCATTTCTGTGTGGGCTGCGTCGTCTTCCCCCACCGAGTCTTCGAAGGTAGTATATTAGAGGAAGCCTGAACGTACCACCAGTGGTAGATAAATTAAGGAGCTAAAGGTTAGCATGGTATGGGCACGTTATGAGGAGGGAAAAATGGCATGTAACAAGGAGAGTGTTAAATATGAATGTTGAGGGATATGTTGGTAGGGGTAGACCTAAGAAAAGATGGATGGACTGCGTGAAAGATAACATGGGCAAGAAAGCAGTGACTACTGAGATGACGACTGATAGAAGGGCATGGAAGAAGGAAATGTGTTGTTTTGACCCTACTTAAACGTGGGAAAATAGGCAAGGGAATATATGTTAAGCGCATTAGAGAAAAAAGAAGGGAGTGAAATTTCTGACACAACAAAATGTGCGTACACCAAGTCAGAAATTTCACCGGATGAACATAGCTGCAAATTTGAGTGTAATGACTATACTGTACAGTGGCTAACTTCTCTCTTAAAAGGTCCAAACGTTGGTAGTTTGGACCTTTTAGGCCTTTGGATTATAGCGTGCTAGAGACCAAAATATGTGTATGTCGTTTTTATTTGTGTTTGGCTTTGTAAATAATTTTAATAATTATTTCTACTGATAGAATATTAAATAAAAAACATTTCTTTGGCAAAAAAAGTATGATTTATAGTGTAGTATGAATGACAGACACCCAAAAATTTTAGTAAACTTAAATTCAACATATATATTTGGACGTATTTGGCATGCATCCAGGAGGCAAAACAAACCATCATCGTAAAGTGGATTTTACTCATGAAACAAAATTCAGAGATATAAACATTTCTACTTCATATTACTGTTTTGTGTCATAGCTGTTCTGCCTGGATTAATCTAGTCCATTGCCATTGTTGCCATCTCTACCACTAATTGCAACATAACAGTCTACCCAGGTGCAAACAGCTTAAATCATCTTCAATCCCTGAGTTCTAGTAAGATTACAAATAAACTTACTCATCATCTGCCATTTGCTGATTCGCTGACTTGAGACGCAGCACCGCATTCCTCTGGAGGCCGAGGGTGGCTAGTGATGTGGATGACGTTGCCTGTGAACCGCCAAGTCCTGCTATCTGCTGCCGACACACGGGCACACCGCACACCGCTTCCAAACGTCGCTTCAAGTCGCCTGTAATCAATTTACAAGGATTAACAATTTGTTTAAAGAAGAAGGCAAGCAAGAGGTTTACAGTAAGCGGCAATAAACATTGCATATTAACCTTCGTAGAGTGTTATCTCTGTCACATAATATTTCTGCCAGATATAACACTAGAAAATCTCAGCTGAAATCAAGCTGACATCTCATTTCAAAGGTCTATGTGCTCTATTTATTGCTGCATACTATACATGATGTTCTATGACTATTGTTACCCATAGACGTCTGCAACATCAGATAAGTTGTGTTTGCCTTTATGCAGAGCAGGAGGAATGTAGATAACGCAATAGGGGGGGGGGGGCGAAAGATGTAAGGGGAGAGGTCAACCATTAGTTTTCAACTAACGTCATGTTCTACAAAATTAGTCAAATGGCGAATTTGAACTAATTATAACAGTTTACTTACGAACAGTTGCCGAACCGGACATTTTGATTTCGTGCATCTTATTATTATAGTGAACTTGAAGCTCTACTAGGTTCAGGGTACTATTTCTAGGCGATGAGGTCGAAGCTTCATTGATTTCTTCCCGATCTGAAAGTTGTTAAGAACAAAACTTACCATTCAATGTATTATAGTTGGCGCACTATAATAGGTCCAATCCGACAAGACAAAGAAATCTACATGACACTGAAAATACCTAATGAAAGTCGTAGGGTTGTCTTATGTATTTCTACATACCTGGTGGGTGGGTTTTTGGTGTTATCACAGATATATCTTCGTCTATCATCTCAACATCATGGGTGGTGCTGTTTTGAGACCTGGAGCTGTGGGAGTTGTTTCCATCTTGAGGCATAACACGGTTGATTGCGGTCTATAACAAAGGTACAAAGTTACTCACAATGCTTAGTTTGTGGTTGGAGGTAAATGAGCAAGTCATGTGATGTTAAATGACCATCTCCACACATTGAACATCTACAAGAATTAAATGAGTTGTGGATGCATTGCCAACCGTTATGTACACAATTCTAATCCAAAACCTAAAGTTTGTAAACAAAGGGCACGCCTTACCTTTTTTGCTAAACTTCGTAAATTCTAAAGTATTTGTGGAAAAATGTGGAAGGAAAGTATTTCTCAGATTAATTTACATTTACTATTCATATTACAATTTCACTTCATTTTATTTCACAATTTCCATAGAACTATGTGCTCCGATTACTGGCTATAGTGAGGTTTAGTTACAAATATTAGGTTTTGAATTAAAATGAACTGTACATACAATGGAGTAGGGATGTATGTAAGGAAAAGGAGACAGGGAAACTAGGAAAGAAGAATATTATTCTCAATTTGGTATAATAAACTCTTTCAATCTTTATGGAATATCTTAATCTTTAACCGAAAGGATACATAGTTTGTATCACCTGATTGCAATCACAAATTATAGAATTTTTCTTTTGTTTGCAGCAGATGTATAATGTTAACCTTGGTAAATTTGTGGTCAAAATATTGGGCCCTAACATTCTAAGATGTTTGTTAAAGGACTACTATGAGATTATGAATAGGGTAGCAGCAACATCTACTGCTGTCACTCATGACATACATCATTACACAAATTTTTTAACATTTTAATTAACTCTCTCCTGGCTTACTATTTTGTTACACTACCTACCATTAATCCTTTTGAAAATGTATAAAAATGTACAAATATTGACGATACAAATATTTGCAAAATGTTATTACAACTTTTTACTATTTAAATCAAATATTACTTAATTTGATTTTCATTTTTTTCACATACTATAAGTATGTGAAATTAATGTAAAAAAAATCTATTAAAGTTTTATCAAATAGCACTATTTTAATCTATAATTCAATCACAAAGAGCATTCTTTTCAACTCTCTCATCGGTCTGTCTGTAAATTAAGTTTTATTGTAAAATGTTTTGATAAACATTCATTTTTTGCCTCATTATCAAATCTATAATTTTTACGAATTTTCTTTGTTTTTGTGCATCGTGATTTAACTTTAGAAGGGCTGGACTAATCTTAATGAAAATTGGTATGTGGCAAGTACATGTCATTGCACACAAGGTAGGCTATATGAAATATCTGTCTGTTGAAAGTCCCGTTAAAACTTAATAATGATTTAACTGAGTTTAATGATAGGTACATAGGTTATTGGTTTGTAAAATATACATATGTAATTGTAGATTGGTAAATAGCAAGAACATGTGATTGCACAAATGATAGGCCATACAAATTATTAGTAAGCCTTAGGATAAAAAAAATTACATTTTAAAAACATTATTTTGTATTTTCCTGATAGTGACCTGTGAAACGCACGCAAAGCCATAGTATTCCAATAAGTTTATTTCATTCAATCCATAGACTTATGACCATACATAATTTTCTCTGTTATATATTAATTTCCTTTGTTTGGTCTTATCTAATTTTGGATAAATATATTCTCAATTTTTATATTGTACTGGAAAAATAGAGACTAATAATGGCAATATTTGTTTCCTTTGTTTCACAAGTCAAAAAATTGTAAATCAAAAAATAACTTTACACAATGAACCAAGTGTAATTCCATTTCATAGATTTACAATATGTTTTTAATTTAAAAAAAAAAGATTAAATGAGATACTTACAAGTAAATCCCAATTACATTCATCTAAATGTAGTATTGCTTCAGCTACATCTTCTATGTTTGTTATTCCCTGAAATTTACAGATTAAGTTAGGACCCTCTAAAATGTCTACAAAGACTTCTTAAATTAAGGATCCATTTTTCATAGATACTTAAATTCTATTAGTTAAATGCGTTGTAGTTTCATATCATAGTGATACAAAACTAAAACTGTATAAATGGTGAACACAAAGAACGTATCAACGAATATACTTCGAAGTTATAAGTATATCACGATTTTATATTCATCTGATTTTATATATCACACCGAAGGAAAGATAACTAATACACACAATGTTAACAAATTTTAAAAATCTTGTTACATTTGATACAAAGAAATAAAAAGAGTTAATAGTCACTGTTGTTGATCTCCACATAACCTTCACAATTTAAAAACTCGATATTTTGTAGCTTTTCATAATATGAAATTATATAAATAAAGTTACAATACCTGAAAATTTGCTAAAATTTCTTCTCTGTTTTCAGCCATTTCTATATTTTTATCACAAAAATACTACGATTCTACTAAGTATGACATTTACATTTGCAGACAAATCACACTCAAACATAAACCATAGATTGATATTTGTAATTTGTTGCCATAATAAACTAAAATGGAATCAGAAAAATCAAAGATAAGATGCAATGACATCGCGTTTTTTTAAAATCAATATCGATTGTAGACGAATTACTTTTGCGACCCTTAGAATTGGTATTGACTATTGACAGACATAATGAATAGTGGCGAAGTAGCTAAATAGTGATTTAAATTCTTCACTGTTTTTTATGTTAAAACTAACATTCATACTTTTTATTTTTTTAAGATATGAAACAAACTTATCATGAAATATTGATTCCCACTTTCACCGTCTACTCCTAATTTTAAAGGAGCCCGTAAAGAAATTTAAGTACTTATTTTAGTTTTACTACTACCTAAGCCTCTGTCTGGTCTGGTCCCTAAAAGTATGGGCTCTATTTTCGTCTATTTAGCGCTAAGTTACATTTTATATGTTGCATTATTGTACATATTTAATGTGAAACAGTAATTGTTCTACAGAATTTAGATATATTGTAACAGTTGCTTAAGTAACTAATACATAGATGAATAAAGTTTATTAAAATCGCCACATACTGAATGTGAGAGAAGATTTTTTTACGCATTATATAACAAAGCCTTCTTAAAATTAAAGATTTAACAGTGTCTGCAACAACAACATCTGTTGCACACCGGAAGGATTTGACGGAGAAGGGGATAAATAGGAAAGAGAAATATCTTTTTTTCTGCCTATCCCTTCCACTGTCTAATAAAGTAGGCAACACATCTGCATGTCGCAAATGCTTGTTGCAGATATCTATGGGCATTTAGGTGATCACTTGCTCGTTAGCCATCTTCTTGTATAAAAAAAGATTATCCAAGGATACTTTGTCATTTTTCGAACAGAAAAGAACACTATTTTGAAAATCTCGATAACTGGTGTGGATATTAATTTATAATTTAATAATTTTTTTACGCCTTATAGCTACCAAATTAAGCAACTTTGTTTAAATTTTAAAAAATAATTTTTAAAATGAAATTCATCGTTTAATATTGAACTTTATGTTTACGTTTTATTATTTATGTAATAAATAACTAAAAGTACGATGTATCAATAGAAAAATGTAACACTTAGGTCAGTGACATTTAAATAGGTAGGCCCTTGATAAAAATGAATTTATGCAAGGTCCCCGATTTCTCCAGTAATATATAACATATACAATACTCAACTACACTGAGTATTATATTTTGATCACAGCGCCATTTTTCCGCAGGGCACAGTGTGCCACAAGTGGCACATACCAAAAAAGGGCGAATACTAAATTTTGATTTTTTAATTTAGATAGTAAACTATAGTGTAGAATGTAGATAGATAGATGATTTATTGAAGTATCGAAATTAGATAATTCTGTTGTTTTTGAGTTGCGATTTTTTTAAACATTTTCCTGATAATAGAATTCCATTTGTACATACAATTTTTTGGGTTAACAAAGAAAAATCGTGCGCTGTAGGTTTAGGTTTAATAAATTAGTCGATTTAACCAATAATTTAAAAAAAATATATAACATGTAGCGTACTCTAACACATTTTGCTGCCCTACGGTTCTGCAACAATAAAATTCAGTTGCAACCAGAAGCAAAAAAAATATAAACTATTAAATAGTACATAAATGAACTATCATAATTTCAAATAAGATTAGCACGCAAGATACAAGTATAGTGCGCAGTCGAGCTGAGTCCAAGCAAGTCAGTCAGTTGCGAAAGCGCGCAGTTTGCGCACGCGCTATACATGAATTTTTGTTTCAATTTGTTTGTGTATTACGCGGGAAAGATTGTTGGTGGAACAATAATTTAAACGGTAATGTAGCATCATTATTTTAAAACATATCCATTTAGAAGACTAAAAACTCCAAAAAAAAACACCGAAAGCGAATCATTTTTTTTAATACAATTCGGTTATTTCTTTTAGTCAATTGAACAACAGAAAGTTTTACCTTTTAGCGTTGTTTACGTATAAAAAAAACAATTAATCTGTTGTGTGTATGAAATATATAGTTTAAAAAATTAAAGGTGTTGTATCTTTAATCTCTTAAAGGTCATCGTTATTTATGTTTAAGCCATTCAATAGTGCACCAGGGCTTTCGATGTTGATAATTGTAATTTTGATTAAAATAATCACAAAATAACCATATTTTAAGCAAAACAAACAGTGATACCATATTACACGAGTATCTACCTACTCCATTATTATAATTTAGGTTTCTATTCCTAATAAAAAAAACTAACAATAAATTGTGATTTGTGTCCTGTCCTATTTATTGTGTTTTCACACCTTCTGTTAAATTGAAACTTGTATGGTGTTTGTTATCTGTATGTAATCCCATCGCTTTAAAATACGATATAGCTTCTTGAAAAATATTTACTTATTTTACATAAGACTCTTAATAGTTGACTTGTTGGCATTAACACCTTCTCTCCAAATCTCCAATATTCTTTTTAAATTATCAGCTTGACCGCAATGAATATGATACATCTGTTACGATGCCCTTCAAAGCCAGTCTGGTTAAAACAGATTTAAACGGTGAAGTTACCTTTATTATTTAAATTACCTCAGTTACATACTATATTTATAAATTAGAGAAACTCACCGTCTCGTGTTTTCCTCGAATAATGTAATTCCACTTAATTAGATTTATTATATGCGGTCATAATTAGAAGTAACGCTGTCTGTACCAAGAACACAAGTATGTCCTTTGTTAGTCATGTGTAATAATAGTCTAAACATAAACACTAATAAATTACGATGACTTGATAGTCTAGCTTTAAAAGTGTCTAGTTATAACTTACTAGAGGTTCGATCCCAATCATAAATATATTAAAGTATATTTAAAAAAAAACACTAATGTCTATGTTTGACAGATCGATATTTCGTGTATGATGACGGGCTCACCTCCTGTTAGATAATAGCGGATAGCAATTTCGACGGTTAAAGACATAATATTTCATTTTTATATCTGTTGTAAATTAAATTCACTTATTTTTTTTGTTTTTTTTTTATCTCAGAACTTCGTCACTTATGAAGAGATTTCAAATATTCTTTTGTTGGAAAGGGGATATTCGCAAGTCGGTTCCATTTAATCTTAAAAGTCATTGAACCTTGGTTCCGAAGATATACCGAAAAATGTCATGCTGGTAGATTTAACACAAACGCTGTTTTGGTTTTATGGAATGTAATAACTTAATGACTTATGAAATTGCATTTATAAATTTGAAGTCTGCTTTGTTTTTGTTAAAAATTTAAAAGTTATATGCCTACGTCCAGCAGTGGACGACTATAGGCTGAGATGATGATACATTATAAATTAAATGTAGACGTGCTTCAAAGAACGTAATATCCCTTGGCTACTATCAGGCCGAAGATTAGAGTATTAAAGGATATGATTCACAGAAATCTCTGTAAATTGATCGCATGGAAGTATCATCGGTTGGATTACAAGTGCAATTTCCGTTTTACAGGCAATATGGCTTCGACAGCCATATGCGGCCGTTTTGCTTTACTTCTCGTTGTGGTAGCGGCTTCACAGGCGCTCACGTTCGACGAAGGTAAGCTTTTACATATCTATTGTATGTAAATAAAGTTTCGTTTTAACGGTTGTCGTATTTTTAATAAAAATAAAACTCACGTCCGTGTCTCAGAGGGGTAGGCAGAGATAACGGATTTCAATTTGAAGAGATCTTGATGTGCTTCTGTCTCTTCTACATTTATACATCTACGCATATATCTCGGTTACGCATACACTCAATATCACCTTTGTTTAGTATGTTACACACCTGGTAGTAAAAGTTCGCAATACGTTTGTATTTTTATGTTTCTTACTTCAGACCGGGACGACCGGTTGGCGCAGTGGTAAGATACTCATCTTTCACGCCGCAGGTCGTAGGTTCGATTCCCACACAGGACAAACATTTGTGTGCATGAACATATCTGTTTGTCTTGAGTCTGGATGTAAAGACCACCGGAGGACGGGCAGCAGCGTCTTCTTATAATAATACGGTGGAAAATACTGCCTTCGGTTTGCCATCGCATTATGTTGCACCGTCTGCCAAGCGTGGCGATTATGGCACATTTCCCCCCAATGATGCGATCGAGTGACACCCAAAATGAAACCCCCAATGATCGTCCACTGCTGGAGGCCTATCTCCAACTACCTCAGCAGTGGACGACCATACGCTGAGGTGGTGGTTGCCTCAGAACTTCGTCTTTTAAGAACCGATTTCAACTTTTTTTGTTAGTAGGGGACATTTCAAGCGTGTCTTATTAAAATTTAAATGTCATTGAACCTTGGGTTCCGGAGATATACCGCAAATTGATCTATTGGTAGATTTAAGATGAGCCCTGTTAAAAAATCTGATATGCATATTTGCTGATATGCATATGATAAACATACATTACTCGAAGACGTTCTATTTCTAATAAGACTACAACACCCTAAGGGTGACAGGAATAGTACTTTATTTTAAGACACATTTGAATCGGCCGGCTTTCTTTATGACAGTGATATAGTGGTTATACTTTTAAAGTTACAACCCTCGTAATAGAATAGCTATAATGTAAACTAATGTATATAACATAGTACAAAGCAAAGATTCAAACAAAACGAGATAGATTAAATTTCTTTTAGAAATAGAACTTTAAACGTTGTCTATTTTAAAATCGAAACAATATTAGAAATTAACAAAAGCCGTCGTCAAATAACTACGCCTGAAAATAGCTAAAATATAAATTAGTCGTCAGCTTTAGTTGTGTATCTTATTTCAAAAAATATCGTATTTCATTGTTGATTATTTTCGGTTTTCGGTTTTTGTTTTTTTTTTGTTTCATAAATGTTATTTTATTTATTTAGTTATTTATTTATTTAACTCTTTTTATCTTGCTCTGGCAAATTTTATAAAAAAAACAAGAACTATAATTTTTAATCGGTTTCAAAAATAGTTTCCAATTTGTTTGTATTTGTTTATGTGTGTTATCTCAGAATTTCATTATTTATGGACCGATTTCAATTTTTATTGTTGGAAAGGGGACATTTGCATTGAGCTATGGGCTCCGAAGATATATCGAAATTGAAATATTAGTAGACTCAAGACAAGCCCTATTTCTGTTTAACGGATTTGTAATGACACGTGGCGTGGCTATAAATGATTTACAACTATAACTAGGTGTTGCCGGCAGTTTCTCACGCGTTTGTTGCTTATTTTCCCATTTGTTAATATATAATAGATAATCTATAATAGATAAAGTGTGTCAAAAGTTGTTATAGTCAACATTACCATGGCAACCGTAATAACTGTTTCTTACAATAGTAATTACGCTCTTTTGTATTTCTTATCTCTAAAAAAAGAACAATTATACAGATTTGAAGTTTTTTTTTGTTAAAAAACGTTACAAAATTATATTATTGTTGTTAAAATCATCGTTATCGAGGGTAGGATTATTTATAATAGTTACTTTCAAATTTCTTTAAATCTAATTATTTACTTTAATTGCCATATCTGTTCGCGTTGGAGAGCATCTAAGCGGGATGGATACCTTTGGCCTGTTATTTACGTCTGTCTACGCACAGACACGTACGACGTTGTCACGACGACCAATCGTAATCCGTTTGTTCCGCTTTGTTTAGAAACGTCTAAGTATAGTATACACACGTAAGTAATATTAGTAGCAACCTGCTTCAGATTCGCGTTTATATACGTGGATAGTCTTCCTTTCCTTTCCTCAGTAATCCTTTTCAATACTTTCTTCTATCCTTTTTCCTTATCTATTCTCCTTGAGGGTTAGCAAAATATCTGTAACTTATTTGTAACTTAACCTCAGATGAACCGCTTGTTCCTTTGCCACCTTCTACCATTTTTTTATTATTAAATATGCTCTCATAAAACATCATCTCCCTGACCTCTTTCCATTTTATCTGGGGTCGGCACAACAGGTTTTCGTCCTCCAAATTGATCTATTATCTATTATTTCAGTCGTCATTCCCTTCTTAATCATATCATCTTTCACGCAATCCATCCATCTCTTCTTATAAAGGCCCAAACTCACATAAAACACACACACACACACACACACACACACACACACATATATATATATACACACACAAAAGCATTCGTGTATCATATGTTATGTATGCTATAATTTGTAACTGATTGTGGTTCTCTTGAATGTGCGATTAGCTCTTAGTGCATAAAGTCAGTAGGTCACGGGCCATGTGGCGGCCATATTCGGTCATCGAGTATGTTTGCGTAAGCCCTTCTTTATAACTGTGTGGTATATGGAAGCAAGCATTGAATACAAGGAAAGCTGGCCGTTGTGACTGTGTGATTGTATCTTTTTTTAATTACATGTACTTCGAATATTTTATACATAACTAATTTGATCTAGAGCGGTATGACTGAATCAGCCTTCATTGGATGAGAATATTTAATACTGTAGCCCAGTATTTGTCAACCTGTCGATTGCCAATACTCTATAAGGAAGGTGCGAAGCTTTAGTTATAAGAAAAAATAAGAAAGTTGCAACGTGATAGATACTTTAGTATGAAACTTGATTAAAAATGTTGTACGGAGTTAAGAGACAAAGGATCGTGGAACAATTTCGCATACTAAGGGGGTCGTGTCATGGAAAACGTTGATATATACTGCTCGAACCTATTAAATGTTTATAAAAAGTTTTATAATAACTAAGCGAAGTTTAAATTCGAAAGAGATTTATTCTAACACAGTTGTCGTTAGCATGATTAGGTTGACGCTTCCAAATAAGGAGACCTTGCATTAAATCCCACACTGTGGCTACTCTTAAATTGGAAGTGATCACGAGTATCAACAATCTACTCAAAAAAAATGGATTATTTGTATGTTTGGTTTAGGAACGCTTTATGCATCAGATTATAATGAAGCTTCTGTAGGATGTTCAGATTCGGAGGAAGCACGCGAGTGTGTCTGACCCAAAAAATCTTTAATCTATAAAATTAAAAAAAAATTGTTTGTCGTTAAAAATGAAATTTATTGGACTGTACTTTCATATTATTTTGAATTTTTTAGACGTATGACGACGGGTTCAGTTGGAATTGTTATAAAACATAGCCCCTTTTCCCCATGGGTTTCAACAATAGGAGTCCTTAATGAGGAAGGTTGAGGTATATAATTATTTAAGGGTTTGATTGATATGGTGATAGTGGACGACACTGCGTGGGAAAAAATAAAATGCTGTGACTGAAAAAACATTTTTAAAAAATATTATGGCTAGATGATTTGTAAAGTCGTTTACAATCGTCTTCATCGTCTTTGAAATGCTTAAAACATCTGTTTTTAATTGTAGTACCATATTCTGTTTAATCAATTATATTGTCTCATTTGATGTGCCACTTGATTAATGATATCAAATTATGTGTGTGAACTTTATGATTCTATTCGGAGCCGTTCCTAATCGTTATTAAAGATGTTTCATGGAAGTTATTTTTGGTAAGTCTGTTTCATCGATTATTTTACTATGTCTTTAGAATTTAAAGTGTGAAAGTATATTATGGTTTTTTTAAGTGAAGGAATTTATCATAAGTTAGTTTTATTAAAGCTGAAGTATTTGTTGGGATAATAATAAATCTCTAGCGTGTTTTGAAAATAGTAAATGAAAACAGCGGTTTCGTATGGATATGTTAAAGAAAAATATATATATTTAAATGTTATAATCCTTTATAGAATAGAAATATGTCGAAAAGACATATATTTACTGGTTACACGTCTGCGTCTTTTTCTGTCGATTGATTTTAATTTTAAATTATTCTTATATTTTGAATTTATTTTTAATCAACCTTAATTAATAAACAAATACATAGGTTATGGTCAGATTAAATTATCTATTGTTATAATTATTATCTATTACATTTTGAGGTTATTTTTTTTACCGTTGTTTGTCGTCAGTAATAATCGGTGTAAAATAGGTTATGGTTAAATGAAATCGGTTACATCACTCGCCAACTCGTCCTACGCCCACGCTTCACGCTCGGGAGTTGACTCCGCAAAGATTGAACAAATCGCATTTATTGCCATTTGACAGACGTTTTCAGAAAACGCTCTGAGGTCATGGACACATGACATGCATAATGTTTATTGTGAATTTAAATTTTTTGATGATGTAACGTGTAATGTGTTTGTTTTCATCGCGTAGAGATGTTTTCAGTCGATTTTATTATGCTCCTTCTGGATAATGTAGTTTAATATACGTAAAAACAGATTAAACCCGGTTAAATAGTATCGCAGTTTTTACTGCAAACAAACAAAATCTTTCTCAATAACATTAGAATACATTTCGGTTTTATGTATGCTAAATATGTGCTATGATTCGTCTATTCGATACATTATAATTTTTATCGTTATAACTGTCAAGCTGTTGATTGTCCAATTTTCACTTTCCTAAGTTTTCATAATGCCTAAAAGCATATTTCAACGTTCTTAAGATGTTATTTTAATATAGTTAAGTGACAAAACATTTACAATTAAAGTTGAAATCATCATTCCCTAACTTAAATAAGGTCTATCTATTAAGATTATGTAACAATCGACTTAATAACAGCTTGAATGGAATTAGCGTGGGCAAGGTTTTGCGATCGGCGCTTTCGATGAACAAACTATGACGTCACAACATTACGTCACTAGCTTCCAGACAAGCGTTCCTTCAAGAGTAAACTACTAATGAACGTTAATTTTTGGTATTAAGTGTAGTAATTAGATTTTCAAGCCGATGCGTTAAGCATAAAATGTAATGTCTTCCTTAAATTCCCAAGAATATTGTAGCTGGAAAATACGTTGCTACAATGTACCTAATTCTTCATTAAGTGTGTTATAAATGCTGCAACGACACATCACTTTTAAAACACTTATCTGGGAAGATCACACTTACTACGCTAAAGGGATAAATGAATAATAACGACAAACGAACAGCATATATCATATACCTATATAAATAAAATCAACACTTAGACAGGGCCATATTTTATTTGCATTTCACTGTGAAGTTTTCATATGTATTTTTTTTAAATATTAATAATGATATTTTAATTAAATTTGTATTTGTATTTGATATATTATTACTGACAACAGCGTCCTTAGTACGGTGGAACATACTGCGAACGTCAACCCGCCTGCCAAGCGTGGTGATTATGGCACATCCCCCCCCCCCAAAGATGCAATCAATGGGGGAGGCCTACGCAGTGGACGATCATAGGCTGAAATGGATAGAATAATGATAATTGTATCCACAACACTATGGATACACTATGCATGCTTTTTTGTCTATATGTCAATAAATAAATAAATGTTTAAATGTAAAATATAAACAAAAGTACGTTATTAAAGTCATCATAACAGTTGTACACCCTCTACAAATGAAGATTTAAATCATGCAAAAAAAATTACACCTTTTACGCTAAAATTTGTCAGTGGCAAAACATTTACGGAAATCAACATTTTCTCACATTATCTATTTGTCTAGATAGATAATGTGAGAAAATGTTGTGAAGTAAAATTGTATGTTATGCATAGATATGCATATTATACAATTTTACTTCACCTTATCTTACGATTTTATCAAAAAATTACAACATGTCTGATGAAAATATAAAACAATCTAAAATAAAAACATTTTTTTAAAATAAACTTTAGGTCTTCCTTTGGGACAGTGATAAATGTAGCAAAACATTCATTGGCTAGGACCAAAAATACTATAAATAATACAGGCGGATAAATGTAGTAAGAACGACGACTTTTATTGAAGCGCCTATAATTGGGAAAAGTTTTCATTTAATTGTTAAATGTAACGTCCCACGATATGTTCAGTTGCAGCTAAAATGAAACGTCCTCTTTACATTATTCATAAAACGTCGTAAATTTTTTTTTATGAAAGCTTTTGGTATGTCATATCGAGAAATATTGATAATATGATTATAAATATTATTCATAAACGTAAGCAGAATAAATTAATGTATAATTTGTATGTTAAAAAAAACATGTCTTACATTAACAAGGCTCTGTAGAGTTTTCAGTAAGTATCTACTAACTTAAGTAATGTGTTATTAAATGTCAAAGTAACTTATACCTTCCTTAATACATAGAAATATAATGAAATATAATGTACTTTATAAGGACAAGAACGTAAGTAAGTGTGCTTATTATTCACTACTAAGCACGCTACTGTATTAGGTAAGGCAAGTCCCACGGCATTATTGTAAACAGCTCTCGCCGGCTGTGGTGTGTGGGTTGCACGCAGCCTTTTGTCAATAACAACAATGTAATAATTTTGATTGTGTGTCAATTTTGATTTGATCTTAAAATGCTCTCCTTATGGTCTATTATTGTATTATACATGTGGCTTTACTAACATATGATTTTGATAATTAGTTCAGTCCTAACGACCCATAATAATAGTTCAGTTGTACTCGAACGGACAGAATTAGAAGAAATAGATACCTATAGAGTATTTGTCTTCATTTATTCTCTCAATGTTACACCCATTCTAGTATGAATACACTCTAGTTATGTTACTTCGCGGATAGTGTTATTGCTGAAACTGTTAACAGTTAACGAACATAATATGTGTAGCAAAAGGTTAGCATTTCCTTAAAAGCATGATACTGACTGGTAGCAAGGAAAGTTTATGAAGATATGAATTTACGTTTTTTTGGTAAATGGAATTACTGTTTATACTTAATCAATTAAATTCACATACATGGCATTTGCTATGAATAGTACGTTAACTGTACATATCTTTATCACTAGTTGCAGACGCGATGGGTATTGGGGTCAGGGTCCCGTCGGGTCCAGGAAGGCCCTACAAGGCGAGGGCGGGTTTTTATCCCTTCACCGTTACGCCTTTGCTCGTCACTTACATCACTGTCACCATTTACTGTACCGCTATACAGGTGCTTGGGAATTTATTGATAATTTTTTTAAGGTAAAAAAAAGACAAGCGATTAGTGGCTTATCTGATCATTACCATATCATTAAGTGATCATCATTATCTATCAATATCTGCAACAATAACAAGCGTTACAGATGCGTTCCAAGTCTTTACGTAGTAGTAATACGAATTCTGTGAGATCGCAATACTTCCCCGCAAGTTGACTGTGGCAATAGCTGCTGTTCTGCCACTGTTATGGTGGCAGTTTTAGATCATACTTTATTATTCAGTCAGTGTTATTTTTACACGCTTTCATTAGCTTCGTCTGTATCTATATATATGCTATGGAATCTTTTAACTTGAATTTCATCCCCTTTAAAATATCAGATTAATTTAAAAGTTTACACACTTATCAAGAACTGATGACAAAAAATTTTTCGTAACTTAATTCTGATCATGATCATTATAACCATTATTTATTTTAAAATTGATGACAACGCCACCTAGTTACATATTAATGTAACAAAATGCATAACGAGAACTTTGCGTGTTTTTTTATAGTTTTTAAACTATTGATTATTATCGACAAATGGTAACCGATGTCCTTGTTCAATGTTTAATCTATCGCTTTACCAAAACTTCAAATAAATTCGTGAAAATATTACGCACGCATAGTATTAATTTTACAAGTAACTTTTACATTTAATAAATATTACAATCGTTAAAAGCTTTGTATCATTATATGAGATTAAATCTTATTCTGTCGAGGATAAACGCGTAAGCGCTCAGATTTCAAATACGAGGGCGAGAAATATCCGGCAATGAAACAAAAAAAGCAAAGACGTGACTCAACCTTATGTTTGTGTCATCCAAGTCGAGAATAACTTCATAAGGGTGTGTTAGATGCTGGGCAAGTCAGTGCCCTTGTTGCGTCATTAATATTATTACGCGGATTCTTTTTGGACATAATTTGGGTGACAATTTTTATAAAAAAAATGGTTTAAGATGTTCTATATATCAAAAATAAAAATGTAATTTAACACTTACGGGCCTAACCCAGAGAGGTAGGCAGATATTACCGATTTCCATTTAGCACGATCCTGGCGTACCTCTTCCGTTTCTTCTACATTCATACATCTACGTATACATACATTTATGCTTGTCGTTTACGGGTGGGTACTCCTTATATCGCCTTTCTTTATAATTAATAACAAATTATTTAAATAATAGTTACCATTAGAATACAAAAACCGTTAATACAAAAGACCCTTTTCATTTCAAAGATTACACTTGAAATCTAAAAGGTTGATTAAAGTCTTGAGCTATTATGTGTATTTATCTTTTGCTACAATATGAGGGTTTATTTTATTTGATTTTAACTTACATTTGAGGTACAAGAATCGTTATTTCTGCTATTTAGTTTGAATAGAACAGACAAAATCATAAACATCATGACAAAATGAATAGAAAAGAAAAGAGGTGTGAAAGTTACATAAGCGTTTCTAATTAAAGTTTGAGCTAAAACCGTTTTAAGTTGGCATGGATAAGGATACACGCTGACATTTTTTTTCTGGCAATAATAATTAAATTACGAAAAATTACTTTAAGTGTAGGTAATTGACAATCGTATCAATCGCAATTGAAAAACAGTGTGAACAGTGAACACAGCCGCGGGCAAAGTCTAGTTAAAAATAAATCGTCTGCAATACCGTTCACCGTGTAACTGCGTGTGAAAAAAGCAAACTCTCAATCCAGCTTTCTAGGTTCGTGGAATCAAACGTGTTGGATGACGTTGGACATTAACTGCAAATAGTCGACTAATCGTATTGAAAAAAAGCTGCCTTTTTATCCATAACTAGGCTATGGAGCTCTACAGTACTGCACTTTGTCGTGGGACAAGTTTTAATGTTGTTTATTTTGTTGGTTTTTTAAATTTATAGACAGGACAATGCGTTCTCTTAACAAAAGTACGGCAACGATAAAGCTTGAGATGCGTCTTTTTGAAGATTTTTTTACTTTTAACCTATAAGAAATTGTGTTATTGTTTGCTGGTAAATGACTTGGATGTTATAAAGAATTTTATTTACGGTAGAAGTAAGTAACAGCAAACAAATTTAGCCCTTGCCTACATCTCTACTTTACGAACGAAAGTCCTTATTAATATATCAAAATATTTTTTTCTTAACATCATACTTTAGTCAGGGTAGATTATTTTTATGGACATGTAACAGTTATTTAACCGGTTAACTTCTCGTTTTTAACTCCTGAACTAGTGTTACCAAATTCCGTCCAACTACTTTTTACGAAATATGATTTTGCAATACTTGTGTATCTATGTATGTATCTCTCCACGGTTCAGTAGGTCAAAGGCCTCTTATCTGTGCCACAATTCATGAATTCTATCCAATGTTCCTGTTATCTAATTGCCCCATTGACATTAGTACCAATTTCTTCTTTGCGGATTGACTTTATGTATATATTTTTTTTCTTTTTCTTTTATCGTTTCACTACATTTGATTGGCGTTACCATGCTTTATTGATTTATTTAAGAAAATTCATTCCATCTTTCTTGGTGTACAAATAGTCGCTTAAAAGATCAGTCATCATCTCTAGAATCTCGCAATCCTTTCCAGATAGATGGTCAGCCCTACAAATATTAAGTCAAAAAAAAAAAAAGTTTTTCAAAGAACTGTATTAATGCATTGCCACTTAAACGATTTCATTCTTTTCGGTGGAGGAATCCCCCAGTCAACGTTTAACATTTATCCTTT
This sequence comes from Papilio alexanor hazarajatica, assembly GCA_018246295.1. Classification (NCBI taxonomy): domain Eukaryota; kingdom Metazoa; phylum Arthropoda; class Insecta; order Lepidoptera; family Papilionidae; genus Papilio; species Papilio alexanor. The sequence goes on from DWLR01001040.1 coordinate 19,105, forward strand.
ATTATATTTAATAGGTTGTTTTGATTCCAGAAGCGACGAACGATGTGATAGCGGCTGCAGGTTCAGCTCGCGAAGGAGGAGAAGTCGCCATCTTGATCAAAGGCCCTCAGAGGAAGGCCAATAGGCGCGAAGTACTGTTCCGAGCTATGGCATCCGATGATGACGCTATTTCGTTGTACCATAATTACAAGACAAATAAAAGTAGGTTAAATTTATTTCAAAACATTGCAATAACCATTTTGTAGTCTTTAAAAACTTGCATTTCGTTTAAAAAAATTGCCCTAAAGAATTAAATGAATAAATTTGGTGCAGATTTAAGATTTTGTAAAAGTTTGTATTATAATTTAGACATATCTAACAAAATATTTCTTTAATAAAGGTATTTAGTATTTTAGAAGTCAAAGTACTTAACTACACCTACTCGTTGAAGCTTTCCGTGTAAGCTATCTCTTTGTGTAAGGTTTTCATAATAAAAGTTTTTTTTTAGTATCCCTGGAGAGTCTGAATGGCAGTAACCTCAAAGGCGTGTCTTGGGGTCTAGGCACTCATCCCCATGAGAGGCTAATACTCGTAATAGCGTTAGATAGAGTAAAACTATACGCTGGCTGTAAGTCACTCCACTGGCACGACATGCCAGGGAAGCACGATGTTCTACAGCTGTTCTCTAAACAGAAGCTAAAGTTGGTAAGTTAATATTATTATCATCATCATCATCATCATCTCTACCAGTCAAGAGTCGGCCAGTGGCAGTTCCAAGGATCACTACTAAAATTGGCCTCTTACGTATTTTACTTCCATATCATTGACATGATTGTAGGTCCATATCGTGGGTGGTCTACTTATATCACGTCATCTAGTTGGTTTACCATTGTGGTAAACCAACTGGATAATATGACCTCATTTTCTGATTTTAATTTTCTTAATTTTTTTCTCAAATTACTTTTATTTTCTGCATTATGTAATGTGTGTGTGTGAACACAATGATAATTTTGCTTAATTTGTAACAGATACTTATTGCGTATTTTTTGGTGTTAAACTATAATGAATTATTTCAGTATCACGAAGTAAGTACACCAGTCGAAGTGTATGGTAATGAACATGCAGCTCTAGACGCTATTGGTTGCGAGATGCATGAAAGTCCACTTGGACCACCAACGTTAATGTCTGCCGACAAATCTGACGTAGAGGAGGTGAAAGATTTCATAGCTAAAGACGCTAGATGG